>QRDG01000189.1:0-69552 GCA_012064385.1 Puccinellia tenuiflora
ATTACGGTCATCTATGTAATTCCTATGTGGTGGATCTGTCTATGATTTAATATATGTTTGAAGATTGCAATTGTTTTGTTTCAGTTATGAAAGTAGATGCATATTATGTACCCCGTTCTTGTCTACTTGTTTTGATCAAGCTTGTTTATGAGAGCATGTGTGGGGGAACGTGTGCATTAGTTGGAGTAATGAGGGGTGGCTAGTGCGGTGAAAGTGAGAGAAGTTCCGCGATCCACTTGGGTATTCCAACCTTACTTTGTTACCTCACTAGGGATAAACTAAAATACCATGCTACCAGAGATGTGGGTTGACCATTGCCACTTCTCATGACTAGATCTAGCATGTTCTTATTTTCACTTCATGTCCATAAAGATTAAAGCTATGCTCTGATTTATCTTAATACTAAGGTGTTATGATTAGTTCGCATCTTAGTGGAGTATAAGAGAGATTAATAACCAAAAGATCTCTATGTTAGGATGTGATGCCCATATAATTAGTAACTTGTCATAAAACTTTGTGTTGCAATCTCATATGTCAATTCCTTTGTTCCATTATCCACCACAACATTAAAGAGAGAGTGCATTTGTGAAACCATGAACCCCGGTCCATTTGTATCATAAGAAAAAACTTTCCAACCACTTTTAAGCATCATCTATATTCAGCCATTTTTAAAATCAGAAAAATACAAAAAACACTTTTACTTCTTGCATTCACATATAAAAACCACAAAAATATCATCCATCGTTGTTTCCACCATCCTTGCATATTTATTAGCACCATTGCATATTTACTTATTGTTTTGCATTTGTTTTATTTTGATATCATTCTCACACCTTGTGCTTGACAACCACTTGGTGAGGTTGAGGGCACAAAACAATTTACTTTGTTGCAGGTTCTCAAGGGAAGGATAAGAAGATAAACCTTTCACTACTGATTCCCCCAGAGTTCGATATAAATCCTCGAGTCATCCCTCGTGGGGAAAAACCGTCTTTCCTATACTATACACTCTGCACTTGGAGTCTCAACCTAACCATTGTTTTTTTAATGCAGGTAACTTCACCATCAACAATGTTTTCTGGCGCCTTGCATCAAGTGTTCTTTGGTGCTGTTGCTGAGTTAAAGGCCATCACTCTTACATACACGGCATGTCATATCCTTTTGATTAAGGTGAAAGAAGTAGAAAATTAGAAAATGTGCATACATACAAACAAATTAGTACTCGTAGTCACTACTAAATTAAATTATCTACCATTTCTTACAGCAATAGTAGATATAAAGTAGAAAAATAAGTAATGACAACTAATCGTAACCCCTATAAGTAGAACATGTGTTTAACAAATTGTACGGGCAAACTATACCGGGATGAAAGGAGGAGGGCGGCGAGGCTACGGATTTGCAGCGGCGGCAACGATATGAAGGAGGCTGATGTCTACTACACACTTCTATTCTTGTAGACTTGTTGGGCCTCCAAGCGCAGAGGTTTGTAGGACAGCGGTAAATTTCCCTTAAGTGAGTAACCCAAGGTTTATCGAATCCACGGGAGGTAGAGATCGAAGATATCCCTCTCAAGCAACCATGCAATTAAGATACAAGAAGTCTCTTGTGTCCCCAACACACCTAATACAATTGTCAGTTGTATAGGTGCACTAGTTCGGCGAAGAGATGGTAAAATGCAAGTGATATGGATGGTAAAAGGTGATTTGTAATTCTGTAATAAAAATGGCAGCAAGCAAACAAGTGACAAAAGTGACTGAAAACGGTGTATCAATGCTTCGAAACAAGGCCTAGGCTTCATACTTTCACTAGTGACTACTCTCAACATCATTAACATAATTAAACACATGATAGTTTCCCACAAAACACATGCATGATAGACGTTACTCGGAGATCATTCTTTTGTGGATCAATAGGATGAGAATTGCGTAGGGGCTACGAAAGCACACCTTAAAGTTCGTATTCCACATCTATGGACACATCATGCTGTCACTATCCGCATCCAAAGACAGTTCTAACAAACACAACAACCTATTTCTGAATAGTCTCTTTCTTCAATAACACAAGCATCAAGAAACCTCATGATCTATTCAATCCAACAATAAAGAACAAACTCATGATGAAGATCCTTCCAATCTATTATCCATAGAGTCACACCGGCACCCACACTGTCACCGAGATACGTGATCACAACGATGACTCTCGGAAATTGTACTAAATAACACCACTTGAGCAACATCATATCCATTACACATGGGGAAACATCATGTATTCAACTATACTAACAAAGCTCATGATCACAACGAAGATCACATCATGGGAGAGAGAGATAACCACATAGCTACTTGTATTGTACGTCTGAAGGAGACTTGGTAAAGTTGATGCACCAATCGATGTTTCTAACTAGAACTTGGTACATTTTATACCTTCTTATCTCCACGGTGGGTGGGGGGTGAGGTGCTTACTTGGGCTGATAATAGGAAAAGGCTTTGGCCCAGGATGTTCAGACGTCGGATTGAGAGGAGGAGCACAGGGCACACATCCATGGGAAGACGGATCGGTGGGGAAGTGTACTGGGTGGGACGATGGATGGGATCCATGTTTAGTGGATAAACCCTGGTCCTGTTAACTCGGGCTAATACCTAGGCCCAGATCTAAACCCGTGCATGTTGGATTCGGTGATGGCGATGGTGACAACCGAGGACACACCGTCAACTTCACTGACATGGCCGATGGACCTAAGACTCATCACTGCACCCTGCAGGGAACAATATTGAGCTGCAAGCATGTGGTATCATGTAAGCTACAATGCTCCACCTGACCGGCGAGCATGCGAAGCTTCCAGATTGGCGGGGCCAAAGCCTAGCACCAACCACCTGGGGGCAAAGGGTACTACATGGTGGCCCGCTGATGATGTGATGGAAAGAGTTGGGTGGTGCAGATAGCAGTAGTTCTCCCTCGATAACGAACCGAGGTTTATCAAACCTGTTGGACCTTGAAATCAACAACAAAGTGAATGTTGAAAATCTCTGGCGCTGAATTTCAACTGACGTGGACCTACACACACTCACCAAAATACTTTGCCCCAACGGCGGAAAGGTTGTCAATCTTTTCGGTCTCGCAGAAAACAAAGCGGTTAATTGTATGGTGAAATAGATGAATTATGAAAATGGACCAGTGGAGTAATGATGATGAAAAGTGATGAATAAAGGTTGCAATTAATGTAAAAAGATGGACCGGGGACCATGGGTTCACTTGTGGAGTCTCTCAAGTAAATAGAACGATCATATGATGGGTAAACAAATTACAGCTGGGCAATTGACAAGATTATAACACAAACTTAATTTAGCTATGACAAAGAGAACATGATAATATTTATGGAGGCATCACGACAAGAAACAAAGACCGTTGAGTCCAACTGCATCTTTGTCTAAAAAGTCCACCGTGGGATCGCTATCCAGCCTGTCAACCATCGGTATTAAGTTGCAAGCAACAGACATTTGCATTAAGTAAAGTGCATGAAGTAAGCAATATTAAATATCAAAAGAGACTTTAACACCATTGTTTTACCCTTAGTAGCACAGCACACCCTCGCCCTTAGACGTTTCTGTCACTCGTGCCCAGGAACAAGAGGGGGCATGAACCCACTATCTAACATAAATACTCTCTCTTGGAGATACACACAATCACTTGGCCAAATTAACTACGCACATCGGAGAGCATGCAAGAACATAAATCAATCATATAAGAATCATGCACAATCTGATCATAACATTATAATCCATCGGATCCCAGCAAACACATCACGTAGTATTACAATAGTCGATCTTGATCATGTTAGGCAGCTCACAAGATCATAAACATGAAGCACAAAAGAGAGAGACTACCATCTAGCTACTGCCATGGACCCAAGGTCCAAGGTGGGACTACTCACAAATCATCCCGGAGGAAGGCATGGCGATGAAGAGCCCTCCGGGATCAATCTCCCCTCCGGCAGAGTGCCGGGAACTGCTTCAGAATCACCCCCGAACTAGGGTTTGAGATGACGGCGCGTCGGGATGTCTTCTGTGGAAAATAATGGCCGCCCCGTCAAAATTAGGGATTTTATAGGCATCGGAGGGGGCCGAGGATGTGGACCATGGGCAGGGGCAGGTCCCACCCGCGGGTCCACCCTGGGCCGTGGCAGGGGGGCGCTTGTGCCCTGTTGTTCGCCTCCGAGGCTGTCCTTCGGTCTTCAGGTGTCTTATTTAGCATAAAAAAGCTCCGTAAATTTTCGTCCAATTCCAAGAATATTTCCATAAGTATTTTCTGAAATACAAAAACAGCAAAAACAGGGAACTGACACTGGGCATCTTGTCAATAGGTTAGTCCAACAAAATGCATAAAAATGATATAATATGATAATAAAAACATGTGACAACATCACAAAATTAGCATGGATCACTCAAAAATTATAGATACGTTTGACACGTATCACCCGCTGAGCTTCAAACAACGTTTGCCAGAGACAACCCCTTTACCGCGCAAGCTTTCTCTAGAAAACCGCCTAAAAGTTAACTGAGACGTGTCGGCGTGCATCGGATCTTCGACGCTCTCAATGTTGGAGAGCTCATACTCCTCATTCGAGCTCTCAACCACAAGAGCCCAAAAGTGATAACCACACACTCGTTCGTCCACCTACGGTGTGGACACATGTGACCCGGGGCATCGCGGGGAGGTCCCCTTTTTGGTCAGGGTCGCCTTGGAATCGCCCAATGCATTGCAAGAGCGCACCGCTATCTCAACCGTCATTTTCCCATCGATGCATATTTTTAGATAAAAGGCATCACATGCCCAAATTTAATTTAATAAAGCACAAAGGTTCGCCAACATTTGATACATGTTGTGGCATACATCTTAGCCAACGACATAAAAGCTAAAGGGAAACACGACAAGGACAAGCTCGCAGAAACAACAAGGAGCCATCGAGCCTGCTACTATTATACACCTAAATGTCCAGCAGTATGGGGTATTCCGAGTCGTGGTGTTATGCCCTTTGGGTGACACCTTGGATATGGGTCCAGGCGCGTCCTCTATTCTGCACTCCTCGTATGAAAAGCGAGGATCGTCGAGCTTCACGGTCGTCACCTTG
This sequence comes from Puccinellia tenuiflora, assembly GCA_012064385.1. NCBI lineage: Eukaryota > Viridiplantae > Streptophyta > Magnoliopsida > Poales > Poaceae > Puccinellia > Puccinellia tenuiflora. The sequence goes on from QRDG01000189.1 coordinate 5,126, forward strand.
ATGCGTCGAGTGTCGGAAGTAGTTGTTTGGGGGCTGATCGTTGGGGTCAAAGCCGGCCGATGAGGTTAGTAGAGAGTCACCGAGAAGGTCCGGTGAGGCTTTAACGTGGTGGTTCCTCAAAATCCGGCGAGCTTTCGAGTAACTCCGGTGGGGGGGGGGGGGGGGGATGGAGTTGGCCATAGGCGAGGGACCAGGGTCGCGTAGTGAGGCTAGGCGAGCATTGACATGGACTCCCACGAGGAATTCCGGCTAGCGGCGCCGCCCAACTCTGGCGAGGTTCCTCGTTGGTGGCACCCCGACTCTGGTGAGGATCCGACCGACCAGCGGCGTCCAGCCGACGAGATGGCGATGCGGCGGCCGAAGGGCGGTGACAGTCGGCCGACGAGGCGGGTGAGAACTTACATCGGATCTTACCCTCTCCTCTCCTCTCACTCCCTCTAAAAGGGCAGAATTGAAGAGTGGGGTGTGGGATGCAGCCACCAAGTGCCCTCCTCATGAACCGTGGTACTTTTTATATAATAGGTGGGATGACATTATAAGTGTAATTTTGGGGAGTTTTCACCTTGTGAGGGGGAGGAAGAATATCTAAGGGACACATTGGGAAGGTGGAAAAATACCTATGGCATTCTTCTCCTAGGGTCCATGTACTTTGGGTTGCCCCTACCACTACTCTAGAGCATGCTTTATCACTCTAAAATCTTAACATATTACATTATTTCTATTGCCTCTTATTACATCAATGCCACTCGGCTATATACATGCGGTGGGAGCTATATCTTCCTCCTTGTATGCCAGAATGTGATGTCGTCATCTCTAGAAGGTTAGGGGTGTCGTGTACCGAATGAGTGGTGGTATAGTGCTTCCGTAATTGGGTCATCGGGCCGGCCCACATTCCTGTGAAGCACCCGCATGGATGTGGGGCCACTGGCAGCTGTCACTGCTCGACCCGCGCCTCGGGGCAGGTTGGAGGGTTGCGGCACCCAACGGCCCGCCTGGCTCCGAGGATGGTGTGCCACCTCCCCACGTGTCTTCGTGGTCTTCATGGCCTCCATCTTCTACGTCTTCTAGTGTCCTTGAGTGGTGAAGGCGTTGACTTTCCAAATGTCTCAATTTCCGATGACATCCGGTAATATCTGAAAATCTTGAGTCTCGCAACTAGGAGGGACTACTTAGCAAGCCTACCGTGTGGAGCATCTTTAGCTCGCTGGACATCCATCTTGCTCCCTCCTTGTCCTGGTGCTTGAGCATTGACAACTAGAGCCATTGAAAAATCATGGTTTTAAAAATGATGTCAGCCGAGTGCTTAATAACTCTAGCATCAATAGTAAGTTTGTTTGTAATGTGGATTTAGATAGTGGAAATAAGAGACGTATATTCATGGAATATTCCATCATTATCCAACGGTTAAAAAAAAGAGTACTAGTGAAACACAATATACTTTGGTTTTATCAATACATGGAGGTCGATGAAAAAATATCTTCGCGCGAACAACACGAGAGGAAAAACACTAAGAAAACGAAAAGCATTTCCAACTGTCCGAACCCTCCTCGCCCGGTCAGTTTCCCCCTCCCGCGCTTTTCTCTCTCTGCCCCTCTCTCCCTCCACGCACAGCCACACCACTCTCTCTTCCCCCCCTCTTTCGCTCTCTCCTTCTTGACCCCTACCTCTCTTCTCGTCCCCTTCTCTCCCGCCCGATCGACCCAAGAACTGCCGATTTCGCCGGTTCTTGGCTCGATCTCTCCCCGCTGGCTCCTGTTTGGCCATAAAGATTCCCGATCCCCACCTGTTTCCTGGTTCGATCTCTCAGGCCGATTCGATTGCATCACACGAAAGAAGGAGATAATTTCTTTGTTTACATCTGGCCTGTTGTTCCCGAGCGATTTGATCGTCCCATGCTCTGCTGCGACGTCGACATCCTGGATAACAGAGATATTCCCCATTCCGATTGTGTCATAATTGGTGAAGGTTGTGACCTTTAAAGTGGGGATTCTGTTTGGAAATTCTCCGACATGGGGAGGGTGAAGCTCAAGATTAAGAAGCTGGAGAACAGCAGTGGGCGGCAGGTGACGTATTCGAAGCGGCGGTCGGGGATCCTCAAGAAGGCCAAGGAGTTATCCATACTCTGCGACATTGATCTCATCCTGATCATGTTCTCCCCGGCCGGAAAGCCGACCATATGCGTCGGTGACAAAAGGTAATGGTTTTGGTTCATGTAAATTAACTGTTTCTAGGTTTCAAGCCAACAAGCCTGTAATTTGAATAGACGGATGCAAGTTTGATTTTATCTCAAACCGAATTTTCTTATCTGTTTTAGTGAATTTTGTAATTGAAAATTGGTCAGTTTCATGGTTGATCATGTACGCAATTATAACAAGGCAATCGACTTTCAGCGCATTCCACCTATTCTGAATTTAACCCATACCGGCACTAAGTGTCTGACTGAAGCACCATTCATTTATAGGTTTGATGTTACTCTATTTGTTCGATTTTGCAATAGGATCTCAATCTTTTTCTTGTTGACGAAATTATAGAGATAGAAAAGAACAACGCTTTGGCCATATATTTGACATATTTTCAGAAATGGGGTGCTAATCATATTTAGAGAATTGCATGCTTACTGAATATACTATCCCAATTGCAGCCCCATAGACGAAATCATTGGAAAGTATGCACAGCAAACTCCTCAGGAAAGGGCTAAAAGGTACTTGATTTGTTGCATTGGTGTTCTATTTACCTGGTGAATTGATAAAAAATAACATTCCAACTGAAATTCTTCCTTTTTGCTAACAGGAAGCTGGAGAGCTTAGAAGTATGTCATGTCAACAAATAGAGTTATTTTATTTATCAAGTTATTCCTTAGCATATTGAGTCTGAGAATAAACTGACTAGTCTGCTTTTGTTCCAAAAGGCCCTAAAGAAGACATTCAAGAAGCTAGACCATGATGTCAACATTCAGGACTTCTTAGGCTCCGGGTAATTTCGCTAATATTTACATTGGATATCAAGAGAGCTACATGATCTTAGAAATGCATAATTCCAACGAAATATTCTCACTCTGTAGTGCTTTTGAATCTATTGTAGGGGTCAGACGGTCGAGGTACATTTCAACATAGGCGCAGCTAGGATGATGAACAGCTCATGGAATTTTATGTTTTATGTTTTTTGGTATCTAATGCTCATTGCTTGAATTGTTTCACAGGAACTATCGAGTCATCTTGGCGCTTTGCAATGTCAAATGGCAGATGTTCAAAAGCGTCTCAGGTAGTTAATTAGCATCAACTCACTTAATTAGCTTAAAAAATCGGTTGCTCTACTGATTGATTCTTGATTCAATGTAATAAGTAGAGACATATATGTTCTTTACCTAAAAAAAGAGGCATATCTGTCGAAATCTTCACATTCAGTGCTGGCTAAAGTATTTGATTTTAATGGAATATGATCTTCGTAAGGGGCCTTTTTAATACATATTTTGCTTTTATGGTAGAGTTAATTGTATTAAAAAGGCCCCTACGAAGAATTGGGGGAAAACCAGTAAGTGTGAGGACTGTAACATTTTGGCATATTGTTTCTTCAGTTATTGGAGCGATCCCGAGAAGGTTGAGAATATTGATCATATAAGAGCAATGGAACAATCTCTCAAAGAATCTCTTAATCGCATCGGCATTCATAAGGTAGAGATATCCCTAAACATTTTCATTAACTCCGACCGGTCTTAATTCGCAATACACTCTAATGTTCGGGATAACAGTTAACTGCTCGATATCCAAAGAATTAAATTCAGTACATTATGTGTTCTCCCTAAGAATTCAATCTCATATTGCACTGTGTTGGATATGCTTAGGAGAGCTTCGCGAAACAGCATCTGATGGGCTTACAGTGTGCTGCAGCTCAGGTAACAAGATTCACCTTCAAAATTATCTTTGTTTCCGTTCCAGATATCTGATCAAAGTGTACCCAATATGCCATTTGATTTCAGTTCCAGAACAACATGCAGCTGCCTCTGGGCCTGACTGGTGACCCGAACGCTTCGTCATGGTTCCTCAATGGCGGTGGCGGCGATGGGCAGCAACCCATGATGCTACCGGAAGACTCCAGCTTGCTCCATCAGAGGTGAGATCGAGATCGAGCACAGGGTGGGTGGTCAAGAATGTTTCTAGCATTTTATCTGACGAACAAATACAATCGATGGCACACACAGGGACATCGGGTGCTCGACGAGCACGTCGCTACAGAGCTACCCGGGCTACTTTAGCATGAGCAAGCAGTCGACAGACACCACCGGCGGCGAGCAGCATCACCATCAGGCGTCGGCGGCAGTGCAGCAGCAGCAGCCGGAGTTCAGCCATGGCGATTGCCTGACGTCGCTGCACCTGGGCGCGCAGTTCCCGTACCAGTCCGCCTTCGACCACACTAGCCTGCTCAACGAAAGGCTCTTCCGGCCGGACATGGAGCTGCACGTCGACAACACAGCCATGGACTTTGTCGGTGGCCCCTACGAGATGCCAAGGCCCGGCGACGAAGCCAGCTTCCAGAACTGGGCGTCGGCGGCCTGCGGCACCACCATGTACGACCAGCAGCAGCAGCAGCCGCCGCCGTCCCCCCAAGTGAGTACCATGCTCGACCAGCTCATGCATAACAAAAGCCTCGATTCTCTCCTCCATTAAAATTCCTTGGCATTCTTCTACGAAAGATACTAGCAATTAACTATTAACAAACAGCCTTGATCATGATTATTGTTCTGAAATCGTTTCTTCTGCTCTTGATCGTGTATTGGTTTCAGCTTATTGTTCAGAACATGACTGAATCCCTGACCGCCAGCTCTCTGCAGCAGCCTCATTCGACCACGCCACTGCTCAGCATCATCAGCTCATGATTTGATGATTCTTTAGCTTAGGAACCGAAGCCTAAAGGCGCTACCATCGCTGCTAAGGAGAATCACTCTCAATCGGCTTATTATTGTGAAGGACAGAACTATGGTGTATAGGAGAAAATTGAATTTTTGTCAGTGTAACTGACCGTAGCAAATTCAACTTGTAAAATATGATGATGAATCGATTATTAACTCTAATGTAAACTATGCTACAGTTTTGCCATGAAAATATTGGGCAGAAGCTAACATCATCCACGCACGTAACACTATGTAAGATTATTAGGCTAATATTTCCATTTGGTTGGCAAAAAGTTGACGTACGTTTTCAACACTAGCACGGTCAGATTTGTGGTACTAGCGTATTTTTGTAATATCTAATAAAACTATGTTATTATGGAAGTATATTTAACACATACAAATATCAAATACTATATCTATGCAAAAGTGCAAGTAGTCGAAGTGTGGACAGTTTGACCAATCTTTTCTTACTTGAACTGGTACCACAAGTTTGTAATTATTTTGACAAATGTGTTAAGGAAAAATTTGTATTTAAGTTTTCCTGATAGTATAAATATACGAAAATACGCTCTATCTAAATTTGTTTTTAATCAAAAAGCCCTTAACCTATCGTGCAGAGACAAGCGCCTCTGCCTGGCCCCTCCTCGATCGTGGCAATCAAGTCAGACTAAGGTAGTTGAGTTGGGAACTGGATATGATTGACATAGAAAGATTCGAGGCATGTCCGATGAAAAAACAGGAGCATTTGGCATATATCTGTCAAATCACCACAACAACCTGGTACGGGATGCTTTTAACTGAAAACTGTACTTTCAAGTATCTTGGGTAAACTCATTCACAAAAAGAGTTTGAAGAAATTTCCCAAGTAAGCAGGATGAGTTTTTACAGAATGGTTTGTCATTCAGCAACTGAATTACAACAGTATGACCTACTATATATCGAGTCGATCTATATTACAACTGATCCTGGAGTCATCCTAAGTCTAGAATACATTTAAGGGATGTTAGTTGGCTAGAATAGGACGCTAGAACAAAATAAGGGTCTGGCAAAGGCAAGTATCTGCTTCGCTATAAAATAAGTAAAGGCTATAGTATATAGACCAACAAAAATAAGGTTTCGTTTTTATAATCAAGTAAGTATCTACTTCGGTAAATAATAGTCTACAGACCAAGTGGAATCTTATGCTGCTTTTTTTTGTATAATATCTTGTGGGTGCCTAAACCTTTTGGTGTGGCAATATAGAACACCTCTTGCAGCCATGCAGAGTATAATGAAGCCCCAACAACCTTTTTTTTTCCTCCTCGACATCAAGAGATTCCTCCAAAAGTGTACAAGAAAAGGCCAGCATGACCAGCTCAACATCAACACCATAACATGTACTCTATCTATCAGCTATTCAGCGGCAGCTGGCAGTTGAAGATTGCACAATTGGCAGCCTAACATGACCCATTGGAGTACAGCATGTCACCACGGACGAACTAACAATAATGTGCCAAGGAGAGGACAAAAGGAGCCATCACCATCATATTAACAACTCATTTGACAGCAAAATTTATTCATACCAGGAAGACCTCTGGCTGTGCATAGATAGCCACGATGCCAGATTCCAAGATAACATGTGATGCTGTTTATTCGATTGATTGATGCTCACATGGAGACAGAATATACAGAGATAATTTAAACATGATTTGATAATTTATAACCATAGTATTGCAGCAACTGCTGTGCACTCAACCCCTACCAAAAAGAAAATTTTCTTACAGATTGAATGAAGAAATGTAGCTGTACAAGCAAGCACCTAGCTGTCCACAACCCTACTTGATTCTTCCTCATGATCATTATGCATCTTGCGCATTGGCCCCATAAGAGGGTGGCCGGATATGATTCTTTTTTGACACATTTATTGGGAAAGAATTGTGAAAAAGATGGTGATGGAGGCTTAATGTTTCTGAATTGTACAAGGACCAGGACAAGAAAAGCCAAGGATGAACACAAGAATAATCTATATATGTGATTATGCCATGGCAAGGGCACTGTAACTAGCAAGGGAGAAGCAGATTGAAGAATTTGAGGATGGTGTATAAAGTTCCGAGCATGGCTCGGGGAAGACTGATTCAGAATATCCAGAAACATTGGAACAAGACCAGGGACTGGAATGTGCTGAATCAGCTATCGAGAAAGTAAGATTGGAAAGGCAGATGGCAGTAAATGGATCCCCCGCAATTCCTGATAGAACTCCAGCAACCGAGATGTTTGTCCCCACCATGTTCTCTAGGGTAATTTGATCAATCACCGGGAGCTCAGATGGATCAAAATCATCATCTGGATGGCTTGACGAATTACCTGTGAACTCAATGGCCACAAGGACACCATCCATCTCTACATCCGAGATGATTACTTCCTTTATGTAACCTCCACGGCCAGGGGTGGTCTTGAAGGAGAATCCTTTACTGGAACCGTGTATCCTTAGGTGGTCAGCATGAATATCTGAGATCCCACCTGACATCTCGCTCCCAAATGCAAGCGCGGCACCCGATGACGCTTGCAGATCTACTCTGTGGATATGAATGTCCGAGGTTGGCCTTCCAATAGAAATACCATACTTGTCCCACCCGCTTTTGAGTGAGATAGCTTCATGACTGACACTAATGGTGCTGTCTTCGATGACCACATTCAAACACGAATCTGGATAACGAATGATCCATTAGTAACAGATGTAAAAGTTGGTTCTCTTAGCTAGGAGACCGAATGACGCAGTTAAAAAATAAGTACTCCTTGTCATGGCATGGATATCTATTTAAAAAAACTTGGAAGACAACAGTGTAACGCTAATTAAAAACACTATGGTTTGGAATCTAGAGTATGGTGCACACAAGCCTTTTAAGAAAACTCATGTTTATTAATAATATTATTTGAGTTAACAAGCTCTTACATGAACATATACTTATCGAAGTTTACAAATGGCAACACAAATAGCACAGAAAGAAACGGAAATGCAATTCGGTGCCCGGGCTCATATGAGCCCGGCTGCCTTTCCGATTTTTTAAAAATTTGAAAACGCTTCGAAAAATTCTGAAAAAATTTATGCGGAAACATATTCATGTATGCAACACTCGTGTAAATTTTCGACAGAAAATATAAAATTTTGCGCCCTGTGCAAAAAAGACAAAACTCTGACAGACAAAATAGGTAACAGTCCACTATTTCAAAAAGACAGATTTGTCTTTTTTACACAGGGCGCAAAATTTGATATTTTCTGTCGAATTTTTACACGAGTGTTGAATACTTCAATATGTTCATGTCCAATTTTTTTCAGAATTTTTCGAAGCATTTTAGTATTTTAAAAAAATCGAAAACAAAACCGGGCTCATATGAGCCCGGGCACCAAAACGCCCCTCTCAGAAAGAAAAAGATATGCTATCTCAAAACAATTCAGATATGCTATCTTAAAATCATGGTTCAGAAATTAGCCACCATAGCAAATAAAAAATACACGTGATCAGTCATCAAACAGTGTGCCCCCTTTTATTTCTGATCTTCAAAAGGGGATTAATGGCTGCAAAGAGGAGGGGGTAATTGGCTCCGCCATGGAGACCGAAATACGACAGTTTATTTCTGATTTGAAACAGTGCCCTGGACTAGAAGCAATCATACCTGGAACTATGCCATCGGTGAATGGAGCATCCAACGAGGTCTTAATTGTGACGTTATGAACCTTTACATTGCTGGACAACAAAACAAAACAGTAAGACTTAGTATATGCCGGACTAACACTCACCAAATCACACCTCATGCATGAAGCTAATTAATGCTAATGCACCTGCAGTACACTGGATGTATGCTCCAGGCTGGTGAGTTTATGAATGTCAAGTTTGAGATCACAATTTCTTCAGAATACAGAAACTCCACGAGATGAGGGCGACTATGGTTCAGTTCATGAGAGCGAAACCAATCCCACCATACTGAACCCTGGCCATCGATGACTCCATAATTCCCTGGGACAAGTAGATCAAGCAGATAATGGCCGTCAAAACTGGAAAAACACATATGCGACAGTCCAAAAAGTAAATGTAACAGAAGAATTACCGGTAACAACAACATCGGTCAAATTGTATCCGTTTATTAAGCTGCGATGTCTAGGACCTGGAAGATCTAGTCCCTGTCCATAAGATGGCAAAGGTTCCACGATTGGCCATTGTGATGACTCCTATAGTGAGGGGGAAAACAGAAGAATGTGGTTAGTACTCAGAAATGCAAAAATAACGGATTATTTCCACAACTGAAAATACATATTAAGTATAACTAAAATATTTGTCGTTTACCAAATTACGTACAAGAAACAAAACATAGCCGCACGGCGCGCAAGGAGTTTATATACAACCAACAAGTAATCACAATCTGTCCAGGAGCATCGGAGCAGCAAGCGCATGCTTTTGTTCACGCATAGTGAAAGAGCACAGCTCGACGTCAAAAAATTGCACAAGGACATTGTCTCTTCTTAGCCACATCCCTCACACCAAACAGGTAAGTTTCACCTTCAAACACTCGCTGTCTATGGCAAAGCAGAAGGAAACAACTAAAAGCACCAGCCAACCTGAACCCTACTGATCAGGGTATCTGTGTAGGGTTTGTTATTGCCATCCAATGTTGCCAACAAAGAGCACAATCGAAACCACATTTTGCCTCCCGGAAGAATTCTTGGCTGTGACCTCACAATGCACATGTCAAAATCCCTACTTCATCAGGTATATCCACCAATCATGTCCAAACAAACTAAGATGGTCTGATTGACGATGCCTATCCTAATCACTAACAATTCAATGCAAATGCAGCTGAAAAGGATAGGTATCCTTAGATGCATGCAACCAAAGAACACACTCCCCTCTCCTAAAGCAATGCAAAAGAATAACAACCACCATAACAATTCAATGAAAATAGACAAGAACTGTAGCCAAATTAAAGCCACCGTTACCTTCGCGCCGATGATGATGGCGTCTTGCTCGAGGAAGAGGGTGATGTGACTTGTGAGGTTGAAGCTGCCGGTGAGCCACCGCCCCTTGGGGACGTAGAGCTGCGCTCCGCCCTTGTCGGCAAAGGACCTGGCATAGAAGACGGCGTTTTGGAAAGGCAGGGTGTTCAAGGTCCTTCCGTCCCCAACGGCGCCGAACTCGGTGATGGTGACGCTGTGCGGCCGCGATCCCGGCGGCCCCTGCTCCCCCCATTGCCGGCGCACATCAGCGTGGACTGAGGCGAGAACGACGGCCAGGGCCCATGCCAGAACCACCTGAAGAACGCCATTGCCATGGACACAGCATGAAATTAGCATTCCTTGCACATAAAGCATGGATGTTCCAGATCAATGCTCCAAACTCTGTTCCAAGAAAACACACGCATCAAGAAGCACAGGAAATCGCATCTTCGCTCGCAAGATCTCAGAGGAACGATCAGGAGGCAAGAAAAGGATATGCCATTCCCCAGGCAGAGATCCCAGACTGGGCACGGGTCACACGGGAGATGCACAAATCAAGAACCTGTGCGCATAAAGCGCCAAAAGCGGGAATCCAAGAACGACACATCACGGAGCAGCGAGCCACGGAGAGGAGAGCAACGAAAGAGTAACCAGAGCATGAAGAATCCATCAGCCAGGCGAGTTGATCGAAAATCACGGGAGAAAACGTACTTACTAGCCTCTTCATGAGTGCCCCCTCCGCCCCTCTTCCGCGGCGAGAGAGGGGAAGACGAAGCAGCCGCAGTGGAACCCAGAGTAGCGGTGAGGAAGAGCGGCGGCGGCGTCTGCAGGAACGATACGGAGCGAAGGACAAAGTGTTTTTTGGCCAATTTCTTCGGAATTTCAGGAGAGCGGCGGCGGCGGCGGCGGCTGCTGCGGCGGAGTGGTGGGGGGGGGGAGTCCGGCTGCGGCTGCAGCGAGGACAGGGGAAGCAGAGGAGTAGGGGAGGAGGTTTTGCTAGTACTAGTAGCCAGCACCTTGGGTTTTTTTGTCAAGTCTTTGTGTCTCCTCTTATTTTCTGCACTAGTTTATTATATCAATACCTATAAAAAGAAGACACATATTAAGGAAAATGGTTGTAGGTGTGAAAAAAAAAGGAGTTCAAGGAAAAATACTGTGGTGTACTGTCTCATATATGATGTGTGTACAGAATCATGGACTCTGCGCTGGAATGAGTTGGCAATCTTGTCTTTCTTTATTTAGTTTATTTCTTACATATGTCTCGAAGGTTATAGGCAATCTTAATTTGTCTTGTTCTTTGAGCTTGGGTGTAGTTGTTTTGTATGACAGTGTAGTTGTTTTGTATGTGTCATACGACGCTAGTAGTTAATTGACAATCCAGCATATTACAAAGATCAAAATATTAAAACGCTAGGCCAAAACGAGAGATGCAAAAGGAAGATGACACAGGACGATTCAAGAACGGGTGTGTTATTTTGTTCTTGTAAGGACTGGTTTGAGGTAATATATGGTATTTATCCTTATTCGTAAAAAAACGAGTATGTTCATGGATATTACAAGAAGATTAAAATTATTTAGTTGCAAAAAAAACCCATAACTATCGATATCGCTAGGCTGAGATTTGTCGAGACAAGGAGAGAAAAACATGGGAAATCAAACTTTTCTCCCCGCAAGTCCAGTGAGTTAACATAAGAGAGGGGTTCATGTGCAATATACAAACAATTTATATGCAAATTGATGTAGCAAATTAGTCTGTCCAAACCAAAAACATTGACATTTTCTATTTAATCAAGAGGACCGGCCAAAAACCAAATAGGGCAGCAAAAATATTTACACAAAATTAACACGACACAAAAATATTTTTCGGGCCACCACAACTATTTCTAGCCTTCCATCGTGTCATGCACAACCCCCATTGTCATGATTTCCAGCCCTCGACTGAACATCTACTGATCGAAAGTCGCTTGGAATGATGCATGATCGGGTTTTCAGCACATAATGGCTGAAATTTCTATGATACCAAAAATGCAAGCCAGAACGGGCCTTAGTAGGCTGGCCGGCTCCAGATCATCACCAACACCATGTCAATACGAAACACCACATTATACGACTCCCGTTGAACCACGGTTCAGGGTTTTGTCTCAAGGTGACCACCTACATTGGCGAGACAAAACCAGGTAAACAGAAAACCTTGCTAAGGGATGAGCCTCAAAAGTGGTGCACCCAAGGTAGGAGCGGCATGCCGATGTTGTCGCCCTTATGGAAGTGCAATTAAAAATAGCGAAAATGTGTCTTTTTCTAAGGGCCTCTTTGGTTGGCATGATTATACAATGAAGGAATTTTATGGATTCTATATCATATGTTGTTTGGGTCAACCGCAAAAATCACGGTATTTTTTCTTCATAAGTCTTAGATATATGCGATAGTAGCTTCCATTTGGAAAGAAAAAGGCGAAATTTGATGAGGTTAAACTTAGTGGAAAGTTTCCTATAAAATTACATGCGGAATGCAAAGTAGATCGTATGAAATCTCCTATGGTTTTCATCCCTACAAACCAAACAAAATTTAAATCATATGGTTTTGAAACCAAACAAACTCTGCAAATAAGGAAAGAATCTTAAGAAATAAAATTCTCCAAAATAGCTATGAACCAAAACATACCTCTAACGGTCCTTTAATAGCCTATTATTACTTCTAAGGTACTTCCTTGTTGTATAAACTTCAATGTGTTTCTAATTTTCAGTAAGGATTTTTTTGCTTTTCTATGTGATCTTATATGTCACGGCCACTGTTAATATGTGATATACAACTTTATGTACAATATTATGGTAAAAATACACATTTCTTATCTCCACCTTCCACCTTTTTTTACATGGAGATTCCACCTTCTCTCTCTCTCTCTCTCTCTCTCTCTCTCTCCTCCTTCTCATCTCCCCTCTCACCTTTACGAAAGGAGCTCCCGATTGGCGCCACCATTCTCACCCGATTCTTTAATCTCGACGGGCGAAGGAGGCGCACGTTGTGACCTAGCCCAAGGCAGCTGGACCAATCATGGTGACAAGTAGGGCTGGTATCTTTGAGCGGGTCCATGTGCCACATTCATTATGGGGCTCGTCCAATACCTTGATGTTTTGATTCTTTGGAGTTTATGAGATCTAGTCACATTTTTGTACTCGAAGTCTCAAACTATTTTTATTTATTTTTTCATGATTTTTTCTTGTAACGCCATATTCTACAACAGCACTATAGAAAGTAGGAAAAATGAGAACACGAGTATTCTTCGACAAGAATGTGAGGAGATCCTGATCAAAGAAAATGTGAGCAGGCTTGATTTAGTTTATGTTATTGCAACACTTTATAAATTTTTCGAATGCCATAAAATAGGCAGCATCAAGCTGCATTTCTGGTAAGTTATTTCCCATGTGTATTTTATTGGTTTAATTGGATGGAGCCAGAGAGAGGCTAAGCAAACTGGGTCATGGGAGTGACATGATCTCTGAGCACATCCATCCTTTTTTTTTTTTCCAACTTGGCATAGAAGAGTACGGTGGGAGGATAGGTGAGTCATAACAGCTACAAGGAATGTTCCCGGTTAATTAGCTAGGGAGTTAATGACGCTGATGTTCGGACAGGAAGAAAACAGAGAACCAATACGGAGTACTTCAGTTTTCCGGTCATTGGACAAATTCAATTTATCGATGAAGCTACTGTGCATCCATTTTTCATATAATAGCTAGTCTGTGCAAAGAAAATAAAGAGAGATTTGTTTGACCAATTTTTTTTTTTTTGGACAATTCAATGGTCATCCTCTACAACGTGTGATTCACATAGATCGTGCTCTTGCGCCGGCACGAGTTAAAAGGTTGTTGAAGAACTGTTAGTTACTTTTTCTTCTACGTCAATAGGTAGTAGCTAGTGAAGAGTGGCGGCGCCAGTAGGGGGTCGAGCCGGTCGGCCGACCGGCTCAGTTTGGGCAGAAAAAAAAATTATGTACCAGAAAAAAAAAGGAAAAGTCATACGAGGGCACACACGACCCCGACCTAACCTTCTCCCCGCTCAGCTCACTCCGCCCCTGCCCTCATCTCCCCGCGCCGCCACACTCCGCCCCCGGCCAGCCCGCATCGCGCCGGCGCCGGCCGCCGCCGTGCCCCGCACGGCCCTGCCCCACACAAGCTCAAGACAGGCGAGCTCCCGCGGCGTCCGGCGCCATGGGTGGCTGCTACTCTGTCATCGCGGCCTCCAAGATGTTGCAGATGCAACGGAGGCGCGCCGCCGCCGCCATCCTCCCCGTGGCCAGCAGCGACGAGTTCGGAGCTGGGGAGGCCCTGGGCGCGGAGCTGGGGAGGCCCCGTGTAGTGGCTGCGGTACCGGCTGGGCGCGGAGCTGGGGCGCGGCGAGTTCGGCGTCACCCGGCGCTGCGAGGACGCGGCCACCGGGGAGGCCCTGGCGTGCAAGACGATCCGGCGGCAGCGCCTGCGCCGGCGCGCCGACGCCGAGGACGCAGCGGGAGGTGGAGGCGGGCGGGCGTGCACCTGGTCATGGAGCTCTGCGAGGGCGGCGAGCTCTTCGACCGCAACCACTACACGGAGCGCGCCGCCGCCAAGATCGGCCCACACCATCGCCCAGGTGCATTCATAATCCAAATGCTAGAAGTTTGATATCAATTTGCTTATTCTTGATATTATTGGAAAACTGCAAGTCTAGCAATGCAGAGTAAATAGTACTATCTACTGAAGTAAGATAATTTCTCCTCCTACAAAACAGAGCACCCGTGGCTCAAGAACGCCGATAAGGCTCCAAATGTGTCGCTAGGAGAGCTTGTTTGATCCAGACTTAAGCAATTCTCATCCATGAACAAGTTCAAAAAGAAGGCACTTGGAGTAAGTTGTACATAACTGTTCTTAACTTCATTCCCGTGTGATATTCTTCGATGTGAATCATTAGCCAATGATCAATGAAGGTTGTTGCCAAGAATTTACCGGTGGAGGAGATCGACAACTATACTCAAATGTTCCACAGGATGGACAAGGACAGGATGGATATATTGAAATGGAGGAGTTGATTGAGGCTTTAGGTGATGATGAACTAGGCCCTAACGAGCAAGTGGTCAAAGACATTATACGTGATGTTGACACGGATAAGGTTAGTTCACAAAACAAATTAATCAAAAGATTTTATCACTTGCTGATGTACCACACTATCGTCTTGCCAACATGGATTCAACTTAATGGTACTATCTTATCAAAATGTAGCACTTTTTAATGTAGTTTTCTTGTTCTTTGTAGTCAGTTTGTACTTGTGCTTCATGAAATATGAAATTGAATCTGTTTGAACCTTTTTTGTGTTAAATACACTTGCTTTTTTGCCTAAATTTTTTTAGACCTTATTTGTTCGACCCGGCTCAGCTCAATTCCTGGCTCCGCCACTGCTAGTGAATATCTAATTGATAACCGTTTTGAGAATAAAATTATGCGTCACTGGTTTGGACCTTCAATATATGTGGCACGATAAGCTTCATGTACGTGCATATATCCTTCTTATGAGCGTTGGCCTCGAAAGGACACAGGACCGAATATCATTAGTAACTTTATTGTTGAATGATTTTGTGCTATTTTTTGTTGACTCAATGCGAACAATATTGTCAGTTACTTTTAAAAGTAGTACTATGAGACTATTCGATGTTGTATATTCGGTGATTGTATTATCATCTGATAATTTGATAATTGTATAAATAATAAGGGTCTAGTAAAGATATTTGTGTTAAATTTATAAATGCTGAAACTAAAATTTGCACTAGAATCGCTATTAAAAATAGTAAAATCTGAACAAAAAATTGTCATTATAATTTTGCACTGCAATAGTATATTATGACAATGTTATGATTAGTATAGCGTAGCAATTTTTATTTATTAAAAAATCAGGAAATTTTTGTGATAATTCATAATGACCTAAAATGATATTGACGTATTAGAATAAAAAAATATTTTTGCAGGGTAAAAAATTAACAGCTTAGAAAATTTATTTTTTTGCGCCCGTTTTTGGGTAAAAGTCGAGCATTTTAGTTTGCTGAACTTAAGGATCCAATAATTCCTCGGAGGAAGCAGGCACATTTCAAAATGCGACGAGACACGAAACAAGTCCAAACAGACGGAGCTACATCAGTGGGCGTCACAATTCAAGAAACGGCTAGTACGTTTCTTACCGATTTTCGCTCACTTCTCGGCTGCTACAATGACATTCCAATTCCATCATTTGGATCCCATCATTTCATTTCATTTGGCAAAAATAAAATAAATTGCAGAGAAATGACAGGGTTAGGGACATGAATTGACTTAACATAGTAAATGCATTGTCTGAAATTGCAATTGAAATGACATTCCAATTCCATGACAGCCAAACACGTTGGACATGGAATCTAAAATGAATTCCTCTGAAACTATGGAATCCAAACGACCCCTAAATGTCCGGTATTCGAGTCCTTTATACGCACGAATGCACGATCTACAAATATAGGTCCAAGTTGGGGAGAGGAGTAAATAGTAGAAAAAGGGAAGAAACGGGCAGCGAGTCATCGAGCGTGAGCGAAGCCAGGCTAGCTAGCAAATCGGCGGGCAAGAAGGACTCCCGCTGCAGCCTGGCACCCCACACCACATTCGGCGCCAACCCGTAACTCGTTCGTTCCCTACCACGCTAGTAGTAGCTGACAAGGGGACCCGCGCGGGGTCCGCCGGCGCGTGGCCTACCTGTCGGTCTGCGGGTCACGACGCCTACGCTGTGTCCTGTGTGTGTGTGTCTCCCAGTGTGCGTGAGACCGGGCCCACGCGTGGACAGCTACGACTACGTCGTCCGGTCCGGGCTCCTAACCCATCCATCCTCTCGTTTTATCCGAGTCAAATGTGTCTCTGCCACCGGTACTTCTTCTTCCATTCCATGTGCGTCTTGAGTACTACAGTAGCTTCTTCCGTCCGGTCGACGAGAAGCTATTGCAGTACTACGAAACAAATTTCACCATCGGATGAGATCATGAGAAGCAAATCACGTCAAGTTTTTCCGTGGTCTACATATATGCGGTAACGACGTTTGCAGGTGCCACGAGCCGGCGCGCGCAAGCGTGGTCGGTTCCGTCTTCTACTCTTCTATGTTAACAAAAATCACTCCACATTTAATTGAGTTTTTCATTTGCGATACAAAATATATATGTTTGCGGTGCCGCTTTAGACCCAGGGCGGATCTAGGCCCAGGGCAACCCGGGCCATGGCCCGGGGCGTAGCCGAAAATCCTGCTTACTATTTGTCAAAAAAAACTTTTGCCTTAGAGCGTAGGCCTGGCCTAACCAGGCAACCCCACAACACACAGCCTAGAGCCAAGGCCCAACTCGCTGGTGGGCATCGCTAGCTGCGTGTTTGGTCGCTTCGCTCGTCTTGTCTCCAGCATCGCACCTCCCTCCCCTTGACGACCCGCGCCGCGCCGCCTCGCAACGCTTGCTGCCGCCGCTCGCTCCCGGTCCCGACCTTCCTGGAAGTCTGGAACCCTGCTCGGTCGGACCCCTTCCCATGCGGTGACGGCCGCCCGCCTGTCGCCGACCCCGCGGCCCGCCCTGCCTGCCTAGCTGGCTGAGGGCCTGCCCTCCTAGCTCCTCCTCAGATCCTCTTCCGGTTTTCCTGCCCGTGCCCAGACAACAGCATCCAGCGACCAGCCTCCGAACAGGGAATAACGCATTTGGCGAGTCCACTCATTTTGTCTGTTTCTAAATACATTGTTTGAAATTGCAATTGATCAAGTTTATAGTTGATTTAACAATTGTTTATAATTGAATCATATTTCTAGGAACAAAGATGAAGAGATTTTATCCATTCATCTCTTATGTACATTGTTGCACAATTAAACAATGGATTTGAAATTATATGTTCAACTTTATAATTGTACTATTTTTTTACCTTTATAAGAGTTTTTTTTTGAAATTTTTTGTCCTAGTTTTTGGCCCGGAGATTGCTCCGTTTCATCAATTACTAGACTACAAATGAGTTTGGTCATAATGAGGAGTATCGTACAACATTATCATGCATATGATACGAGTGTACGACACTACTCTATAATACATAATATTATAAGATAGTACCATAATCTCATTCTATTTATTACTTTATAGAATCTCAGTGTACAAAATTTATTTGTCACCAAATTTTCTACTTCTGTGTACCATGATACGGTATCCAGTATTGCTAATCTAATATTTACTCTCTTTTTTAATTAGCTGCCACATCAATATTTTTGTTTTTATGTATTGATATGCTATATGTATTTTTCTGATTTATAATTAATTAACCATATTTTTACAAGATTGATCATAGTTTTAAATACAAAAAGGCAAAGCCAGAGGCTGCCACGTGGGAACTTCATCAATTACTAGACTACAAATGAGTTTGGTCATAATGAGGATATCGTACAACATTATCATGCATATGATACGAGTGTACGACACTACTCTATAATACAAATATTATAAGATAGTACCATAATCTCATTCTATTTATTACTTTATAGAATCTCAGTGTAAAATTATTTGTCACCAAATTTTCTACTTCTGTGTACCATGATACGGTATCCAGTATTGCTAATCTAATATTTACTCTCTTTTTTAATTAGCTGCCACATCAATATTTTTGTTTTTATGTATTGATATGCTATATGTATTTTTCTGATTTATAATTAATTAACCATATTTTTTACAAGATTGATCATAGTTTTAAATACAAAAAAGGCAGAGCCAGAGGCTGCCACGTGGGAACTTCTCTAGTCCCGGGCCGTATTACGAACCGGGACTAGAGGTTCTCGCCCACGTGGGGAATTCTTTTGTCCCGTGTCGTACCAGAACCGGGACTAGAGGGGGGCCACTAGTCCCAATTCCGCAGTCCCGGGTGCGCATCCGGGACTAGAAGCCCTTTCTCTACTAGTGTGATACCAGCTAAAATACTAGCACGCCAAATAAGAGCAAGTATAATAAGTCCACGTAAGCGGGCTATAAGCATTTAAATAATATATTGTTGCTTAGTTGGATGAGAGAGAAGAGGAGAGAGAAAAGAAGCGGGCTCTCATGCAAGAGCCAGCTACAACACGTGCTCCTAGGCAGCTTGTGAGAGTGTAATGTGGGTCATGTGTTAATAAAGTAGTATTTTTTTACAGCTAACTATTATACGTGTTAGCTATTAGGTTGGCTATATATGACATGGTATTACCTTATAGCGAACAGCCGGCTACACTATTAACCTTAATCTAAACTGGCTTGAATTTGAAGAAGAGTGAGGAAGAAGCTGGATGAGAGGTCAAACTAATTAAATTCTCCTGCTCTGACCACCATGAATATGCTTGTTCGTTCCTTGCTTCCTTCCTTCTCCGGTTGGTCCTCGTCGAATCTAGCAGCGAGCGCGCCCATCGTATTCAAGGCTTAGCAGAAAAGGTAAATCACCATAAATACGTACACCTATACTCTACTGATCAGACTAGTCGACTACTGACGGTGCCCACGTTCATTGCGTGAACGCGTACGCTGTTTAATTCCAGGACCCATCTTGAATAACTTCCTAGCGCACTGCGCGTACGTACAGTACGTGCTACGGCTAGGCTAGGCTATGGGCGAACGTGACATGGTTCACTTGCACGTGCATGCCTCTCTCTCTCTCTCGTATACGTGCATCCACTCGCGCCAACCGTCAGCGTCAGCTATCTATCCTGACGAACGATCGGACTCGTAGCTACAAGATGACGTCGGTCCAACCACCCGAAGCAGCACGATCCGAACCTAGCAACAGCTCCATGGATTTTATTTTTTTTGTTATTTTACACGGTGCTGTCTGTCTTCGGAGAAAGATTTAGCTCTGGTAAACACCGCTGAAGAGCTGTAACAATTAACGTTCCTTTTTAGGCGTATATATAGCTGTACACGTAATTGATCCGTCGTCGTAAATCGAAATGGAAAATAGAAGCTGGCACAAATGGGCCGCCATCACCGGAAAGGGCACATCCAAACCAACTTACTTTTCGCGGCTCACGGGCTAGAAGCCCACGAAAAACTCAGTTGTGTAAATTCAAAAAACAAATTGTTTTCAGAACAATATATGCTCACATTTGGTTACATAATTGTACTCGCATAAATTGGCAGGACATGAAGGAATGTGAAGAGATCTAGGCACACTGGAGAAGGTAGCGGCGGGATCTGTTGTAGAGAAGGAACAATTGGAAGGACACGAAGGAATGTGAAGATGAAAAAAGCAGGAGGGAGAGGTGACCAGTAGCACTAAAGGTTCGCATAACCCTGATCGGGCACACACTGCAACTTGGTGCGCGGACGCCGCTACGACGAGTGAGTATATTGAATAGGTGGAGTTGAGGAAAAGAGGGAGGAAAAGAGAGAGCTAAGGAGATGTAAGAGGGGAAGATGGTGAGAGAAAGACATATATAGTTACCGTGTGATGGTTCAAACTGCTAATGATGAGTTTAGGTTGATATGTACTAGAGGCGGATTTTGGGGGTGAGGGTTGCATGTCTGCCATGGCACCTCCTCAAAAATGCAAAACAATTTGTATCATAGACTTAATAATCGATACATAACAGCTCAAAGCATAATTTGGAACTATTTGTTGGAGTTATCATGATCTTTAGACCAAATTATAGTATTTATTTGTAGCATATTTTTCACAAATTTTGAATATACATACATTATATATGCATAATATGGCACCCTAGTCGGTGGCGGAGCTAGAATTATAACCATGTGTTCTCAATCCATCTAATCTCTTAGTAATTATATGAATCCCATGACAAATAAGTAGTAGATTAAGAGTAACTAGCTAAATTCCGATGCGAATTAGATCATCTCAACATGTGAAGCAATTGTTTCTGTGCTTGATGGCCCACTAGGCATTGTCCCATACTCCCATCTCTCCCGAGCCTTTTCTTAGACAGTTGAGGGATGTTTGTGGAAACCACTATTTTATGGTAGTAATTTATATGAATCGGGGTCACTTAATGAGGATTTAGGACACTATTATTCATCCTTGTGATGTAATCTATACTCAAATAGTTTTTCGAATATTTTGTAGGGACCCTAAGACGATTGCTATTCGTTGACATGCATTTAGGGCTCTAATAGAAAATATTGGTGTTTGGTAATTACTCGGTGGACTATTAGAATGAAAAAGGAAATAAAACCATGCATACACGAAAAAAGGAACAAATCAACAAAGAAATTTGGAAAATTAGCCAACTAGCTATATGAGGATTTCATGTTTATGAGTTGAGCGGGCATCCTTATCTTTACATCATTAATTTCTCTGCTTACTAATTTATTGGTTCAGTGTTTCCGAGGTACACTAGGCCGAGCTAGTTGTCCACGTAGGAATTTCTACTATGGATATTGCATACTTCCTCCATTTTAAAATATAAGATGTTTTAACTTTTTTAATTGTATGTGTATAGGTAAGTTTTAATTGAGTCTGTATCTAGTCCAGATTAAAATATCTAGAACATCTTGTAATTTAAAACGGAGGGAGTATATAAGGTAGGATTTTTTTCCCTTACGGTTACAGTTGACATCATAAACCGCATTGCACGGCCACTGCCTCTCACTGATCCATTTTTCAAGCGATCGGTCGGATGAGCTGAATGAAGTAGGGCACGTAGGTAATACAAAAAATGAAGCAGGTATCTTGGTTGGAGCTAGTGGAATATCCAATCTCATATCCTTCGGAGCATCAGCCTAAGCATCCCGCATATACCCCCGGGATGGGATTTGGTTCCCAAAATACCCTTTCTTGGAGAAAGTTGTTCTGATAGATGTTTGCTTTCTGAGCTTACATACACAAACACAACATCACCGTGATGATTAGTCACTCCTTTGTTTCTCTCATCTCTGCTGGTAAAATAAGTTCTGAAGCTATGACCAAATCTCTGATGATAGCCTGATAATAAGCCATAAAATGGCAGGGGTAATTGCGTCCATCCCTCCCCAAAACCTCTGCTCCCATTTCTAGGCGCCTCCGCAGCTTGCTCCCGCCATCCCGCGGAAAGAAATGGGGGCCAAGCGGGTGGCATCGTCGGCGGCGGCGACGGCAGCGCTGGTCTATGTCGTGCTATCAGGGAGGCTGTCCACCGACAGCGCGGAGAAGGTGACGATGAGGCAGCGTGGGCGGGAGGACGTCGAGGGGGAAAGCGAGGAAAGGTGGCCAGAGAGGGCGCCGGCGAGCTGGAGGGAGGCGACGGCCGTGGCGGCCCGGACGGTGGGGTTCGCGTACGGGGAAACGCTGGGGAAGTGGCCGATCGGGGACATCGCCTTCGGGATCAGCCACTACATGCGCCTCCAGGTGATCGATCAGCCAATTGTTTCCATCGGCTGGAATAGCCGCTAATGACATTTCTGCTTGCTCTGCATAAAGAGAGGTAGTGATCTTGGCTCGTAAATCCCGCTTGATTTGTCCTTAGATCATGAATTGAGATTATTATGGATTTATGGTTGGTTAATTCTGTGATTCATGCTTGTGATTCCAGCAATGCATCGGGCCTTGGTCGCGGTATCTTACTTGTTTGTGTACACAGTACACTGTACTACATGTAGAACTGACTAACATGGTAGTGTAGTACAAACCTCTGTTTCATATTATAAGCCGTTTTGGCTAACTAAATTAGTTTGTCAAAACGGCTTACAATATGGAACGGAGGGAGTATATGCTGATCAAGGGCCCAGCCTTACTTTACTCCTGAAAAGGGTATGGCAATTTCAAAGTATTTGGGTAACTGAACACGCCTACCTGTTAGTTTGTTACTCATGAAGAACTCATGTCACTAACCCAACGAATTTTATTTGACAATATTTCGTTGAAGAGAATATGTTTCTTCTTCTCTGATTAACTGTTCAGTTTTCTTCAGGGAAATCTGCAGCATGAGTACACAGGTAGCAGCTGTGTGCCATTGGAAGGTCCGGGAGTAAGGCAGGAGCTGATTGCACTTCTCAGATACCTGAGACTCTGCATGTTCTTCTCAAAGAAGCCTTATGAAGTGTTCTTAGACTTTGGTGGATATGACAAGAGTGATATTCTCATAAGGAAGTCCAAGGCAAAGGCATGTATCACCCTGACCCGAATCGCTGACCATCTTAGTACAGATTCTGAAAGTAAATCTTGAGTGCCGCTGTGCAGCTTATGAAGCCCAAATTTACTATTGTCCGTGACGAAAGTACCCGATGCTTCCTCCTTTTCATCCGGGGAGCTATCAGTGTTAAGGATCGCCTGACGGCAGCAACTGCTGCAGAGGTTCCTTTTCATCATGCAGTGTCATATGAAGGCCGTGGCTCCAGTATAGTGGTTGGGCATGCGCACTGCGGAATGGTTGCAGCAGCTCGCTGGGTCGCGGATCAGGCCATTCCCTGTCTCAGCAGAGCAGTCGAGCTATTTCCAGACTACAGAATTAAGGTTAGTAAGGAAATATTTCCTGAATCTCTGCAAACGTGCTTTCTATTTGAATGTTTTGCAATAATAGACTTGTGGGCTTGTGGCCAGATGAGTGATAATTTTGGTATTTCCCTCTTAATAATATTGGTCAACTTTGACAGTAAAGTAGCACATATGTGACACTGAAAAGAAATGCAGATGACACGAGGAGTCTCTAGATAAACTCTCACAAAAGAATGCCTTTGCTCCATCAAAAAATTTGCTAACTAAAATCATGTCATCTTTGTTCCGTTTTAGATCATTGGGCATTCAATGGGTGCTGCTATTGCAGCAATTTTAACATGCATACTACGCGAGAACAAGAAGTTATCGTCATCTTCATGTATTGCTTTTGGACCAGGTACTGTGTCATTCGACAAAAGACTGAAACTTCACCTTTGATCATATGAATTCAAGAAAAATCACTGCATGTTAGTTTGCTGATAATGCTGCACCACTTGTACTGTTAAGAAAACTTCATTCATTTTAAGGGAAGGTCTGTATGGAATCATCTACTGCGGTAATATATGAAACAGAAACTAAAAGCGCACCCATGCAGCTCAACGACTGCATTTGCATTGTCGCCGCAAGCAATAGACCTCTGCTCACCGGAAATTCATATCGGGTCATGGGTGCAGATGCACCCACTGCTCAAAAATCAATTTTCAAAACGTCAAAAAATTCAAAATAAAATTTGTGGATATACTTCAAGACATTTTATGTTACCACAAAAAGTTTCGTGAAGAAAAGCTATTTTTTATGACCTGTGCAAAAAAGACAAATCCGGGCACTTCAAAATGACTTTGTACGAGACATTTTTTTGTCTTTTTTGTACAGGTCATTAAAAATGTCTTTTCACTGCCAAATTTTTGTGCCAGCACAAAATGTTCTGAAGTATATCCGAATTTTGTTTTGGAATTTTTTGACATTTCGAAAGAAAATTAAAAAATGTTTTATACAATGGGTGCATCTACCCGAAACATCGTGTCACTCACCTGCTACACAATTGATATGCTAAAGAATGACTAGTCTGAGAGCAACTAATATCTGCGACAATTTTCTCGTTCCAATTGCTTAGGAATATTTCATTACAGATGTTGAGCTCCTGCTGGTTACCGTCAAAAATTAAATACACACTAACATATCGAACTGGTACTGTGCAGCTGCTTGCATGACCTGGGACTTGGCTGAGTCGAGCAAAGACTTTGTCACCACCGTTGTTAACAGAAACGACCTGGTGCCATGTTTTGGCAAAGTCTCAGCTGCCAGCCTTCGCACAGAGGTACCCCGATGGCCACCTAATTTGATACACTGATGCCAACAAAAATGAAATCTTTAAAATCGTGTTTCCTTCCATAGATAATTTGCAATGAACTGGTTGTCTCATTTTCGCATGATGAAGAACAATTAGCTGGTTATCAGAAGTGAAAAGGTTGTGTCTACTGCATTCACAGTTTATGTGCGCAGAAGCCTCATGTGTTTGCATTTGGTATGAAACCTGTGCAGGTTATGGCATCATCGTGGGCACCTGATCTCCAGGACCATATTCAGCAGAAAAGAATCCTGTGTTTTCTAAACCACTCCATGAATTTCGTGCGATCCTACGTTCCATTTGTATCCAATCCAAGTTCTAAGGTTGCAGAGGTCGAATCTAGGATGGTTGAGGTACAAGAAATATCCTTTCCTTTCAGGCGTCAGATATTTCAAACGAAATGGACTGTTGATGCAACATGAGAAGTTTACATTATTTGTGTTTTATCATGCGCTGAGGAGTTAATTTGGGTTGCCATTCCAGGCTGAGATGAAGCATTCAGAAGACATGCGCTACATAGTGAAGAAACATTCTGCACTATCCTGCTGGCCGTATGTTGCTGCAATCAGTCGAGCTCTTGACGAAACTGACGGCAAGTCGGAGAAAGGAACATGCGGAGAACACAAGGAGCAGCTTGTGGACGAACTCCGATCGCCGTCGACCGCCTCTCAGGCGCCTCGCCATCGCCAGTTATACCCTCCAGGACGAATCCTGCACATGGTTGCATCACCAGCATCAGAAGAGCAAGACGGCCAGAACGCGGGTGTTGCCCTCTACGAGACACCTCGCGGCATGTATGGTAAGATCAGACTCGCGCGATCTATGATAAATGACCATTACATGCCGAGGTACGTCGAGACCATGGAGATGCTCATCGACAGTCTCGCAGAGGATGGTGCGCCTCTCAGTGACGACGACGACCGGTTGGACTAACTGCAAAGCAAAAGTAGTAGGAGTAGATTGATAGTCAGAGTTGTTGGTGTACATGCCATGAACAATGGGAACAAATGTGTGATGATGTATATAATTGTGAAATAAAATTAGCACTGGATTGAGTGGATTCCCTCCCGGATTCCTGTCTCGGACAATTCCGTCGAACAGGTTGTGGGCGCGTGCGGCTGGCTGACACCACAACCGGCTCATGGGTGCAGCGACGGAGGCGCGGCGGCCCGACCACATGTAGCACGGACGGACGTACCAAACGGGCATGCTCCGCTATATATGGGCTATAGCTCCACGCAAACCTCGCATGCATTCACCTCCACGGCCGACCATGGCGACGCACGCCCTCTCCATTTCCGTCTCCGTCCTCCTCCTTCTCCGCGCAGCCTCCGTCGTCTCTGCCGACGTCAAGACGGCGTGCGCCGACACGCCGTACCCGGACTACTGCGCGACCGTCCTCTCCGCCGGACCGCATCGCGAGGCCGCCGACCAGCGCGCGCTCGCCGAGATCGCGGTCCACGCCGCCGCCAAGACCAGCGCCGCGGCCGCCGCCCTCGCGCGCGCCGAGGAGAAGGGCATCAAGGACGGCGCGTGGTGGTGCATGGACACCTGCGCGGCGAACATCGAGGACGCGGCCGCGCGCCTCGGCCGCAAGACCGTCAACCTCGCCCACGTGCGGAGCTTCATCGCGAGGACCGAGAGCGACGAGGTCGTGTGGAACTGCGACGAGTGCCGGCGGGAAGGAGCGTCCAAGAAGAAGGACGTGCTCTCCAAAGACGGCGACCTGGATAAGATCATGGGCGTCCTCTCCGTGCTCGTCAAGCGTGTAGGTACCACCAGCACCAGGGGCGCTAGGACGTCGCCGTCGCCGGCGCCGGCACCATCCTCCTCCTATTAAGACGTACTAGTGCCACTCATCAGTGCATCGCATGTGATGCTCCTGTGGTGATGGACTTCGTGTACGCCGGCTAGGCACTGGTTTCACATGGACACCTTTGTCTCTTTTTCCCCATTTTTCTTGTAGCCTCTTGATCGATGCTTTTGTCTTGCACTATCTCTGTTTTAAAAAACAAGTAGGAATAGTTTTTACTTAGTAACATCGTGTAAATTTGAGCAGTCTTGTAGAACAAAAACATAAAGAGTAAATATATTATGAAAATACATTCTATGGTTGACATATTGATATTGATTTTGTATTCTATATGTTCATTTTTTGGATGATGTTGGGGCGTGTCCGAGTGTATTTTCGCTCCGGACCGTAGTAACGAATCATGTATAGCCAATATAGATGACATTGGTTTGGACTCCGTCCGTTGGGACTATATTCTCGACCTTCTCTGGCGTCGTGGTTTCCCCCTAGGTTTCTTGATTGGGTGGCCACCCTTCTATCATCCTCCACGCCGACAGTCTTGCTCAGTGGAATCCCGGAAGCACCCATGAAGCATGGTCGGTGTCGACGTCAAGGCGATCCGCTTTTGTCATCGCCATGGCCCCACTTCAAAGCGTGTTGGAGTTGGCTACTCGGCAGGGTAGATTGCATCCTTTGCATGGCCGCGCCGCCCAATTCCACACCTCTATGTTCTTGGATGATAAGGCTATTTTTGTCTCCCTAGTCAAGGAGGATATTGATGGCCTCACACAGATTTTCAACTCTTTTGGAGAAGCCATCGGTCGCATCACGAACTCCCAAAAAAATCTTGTTGCCCCAGTTCGGTGCCATGGCCTTCCCCTTGATGATATCCTTCAAAGCATGTCGGCGGTCGTCACAACTTTCCCTATGAAGTATTTGGGGCTGCCTCTTTCCATCAAAAGACTCAAGCGGATTCACTTTCAAGGGCTCGAAGATTAGACATCGGATAAATTAAAGCCTTGTTATACGAGACATTTCAACATGGATGGGCGGCGTATCCTTGTGCAATCGGTGACCACATCCCCAAGCCATATTTCACTTGACCGCCTTGGACATCCCCGTGGAGCTCTTGCACGGCCTCAACAAATTATCTAGAGATTTTGTTAGGGCCGGTATAGAGAAGATCAATGGGGCAAGTGCAAAGTCAATTGGGAGGCAGTTTTCGATTGATGACCTTGGGGAGTCTCGGCATGCTACACTTGGAAACATTTGCTCGCTCTTCGTCTTCGTTGGCCATGGATGGAATGGACGACACAGGAAAAAACATGGGTTGGCCTTGGCTCTCCGTGCAACAAAGAGGACATATGGAATTCTTTCGTGCAGCCATTGTGGTTCACATTAGCAATGGGCAAAGAGCTTCATTTTGGGAGTCTTCTTGGCTTCATGACCGATGGCCAAAGCAGATTGTGCCTCTCGTCTATGTCTTGTCAAATAAAAACAAACGGGATGTCAAAGCTTCGGAGCTTTACACATCGCCTAGGTGCAGAGATTCATCGCCACAACCAAGAGCGACATATCGTGTGGAGCTGCGAGGAGTGCCGGCGGGATGGAACATCCAAGAAGAAGGACCTCCTCTCGAAAGATGGTGACCTGTATAAGATCATGGGGTATCTGTGCTCGTCAAGCGTGTAGGTACCACCAGGGGCGGTACACCGTCATCGGCACCATCCTCCTATTAAGACATACTAGTGTTGTATTTGTTGTAAGCCGGCTAGGCAGTGGTTTGTCATGGTTCATGGACACCTTTGCCTCCTTTTTTCGAGAGCTCATACATTCTGATCTTTGTGGGATGAATGGCATGTTGACAAAAGGTGGAAAAAGATAATTCATGATGTTAATTGATGACTCCACTAGATATTGTTATGTATACCTTCTGAAATCAAAAGATGAAGCCCTAAATTTCTTCAAAATCTATAAAGCGGAAGGAGAAAACCAACTTGATCGAAAGATAAGAGGCTTAGGTCCGATTGTGGTGGAGAGTATTTTTCCAATGCGTTTGATTCCTTTTGTGCGGAACATGGTATAATTCATGAGAGGACGCCTCCCCACTCACCCCAGTCAAATGGAGTGGCTGAAAGAAAGAACCGTACTCTAACTGATTTGGTTAACGCCATGTTAGACACATCGGGTCTCTCCAAGGCATGGTGGGGGGAGGCGATATTGACTGCATGTCATGTCCTAAACCGAGTTCCCATAAAGGACAAAGAGATAACTCCATTCGGGGAATTTGAGAAGAAAGGGTTAAACTCTCTTACCTACGGACTTGGGGTTGTTTGGCGAAAGTCAATATACCAATTCCCAAGAAGCGCAAGCTTTAACCAAAAACCGTGGACTGTGTTTTTCTGGGCTATGCATTCCATAGCGTTGGTTATAGATTCTTGATAGTAAAATCTGAGGTATCCGACATGAATGTTGGTACAATTATGGAGTCGAAAGATGCCACTTTCTTTGAGGATATCTTTCCAATGAAGGATATGCCGAGCTCATCAAATCAGGAGATGCCAAGTTCATCTAGTCAGGAATTTGTTCCAATTCCTGAACCCACCATTCCGATAGAACACCATGAAAATATTGTGGAGGATGACAATGAAACTCCTAAAAGGAGCAAGATACAGAGGACTGCAAAGTCTTTTGGTGATGATTTTATTGTGTACCTCGTAGATGAAACTCTCAGTTCTATTTCAGAAGCTTATGCATCTTTAGATGCTGACTACTGGAAGGAAGCTGTCCATAGTGAGATGGATTCCATCTTAGCTAATGGAACTTGGGAGATCACTGATCGTCCATATGGGTGCAAACCTGTAGGATGTAAGTGGGTGTTCAAGAAGAAACTTAGGCCTGATGGTACCATTGAAAAGTACAAGGCACGGCTTGTGGCCAAGGGTTATACAGAAAAAGAAGGTGAGGACTTCTTCGATACTTACTCACCTGTAGCCAGACTGACCACCATTCGTGTGCTACTGTCATTGGCTGCCTCGCACGGTCTTCTTGTCCATCAAATGGACGTTAAGACGGCTTTCCTAAATGGAGAGTTGGACGAGGAAATTTACATGGGGCAGTCAGATGGTTTTGTGGTACCTGGTCAAGAAGGAAAGGAGTGAAGGTTGTTGAAGTCATTGTACGGCCTTAAACAAGCCCCTAAGTAGTGGCATGAGAAGTTCGAAAAGACTTTAACTGCTGAAGGATTTGTTGTAAACGAAGCTGACAAATGTGTGTACTATCGCCATGGTGGGGGCGAGGGAGTTATTCTCTGTTTGTATGTCGATGACATACTGATTTTCGGAACCAACCTTAAGGTGATTAAGGAAGCCAAGGATTTCTTCTCTCGCTGTTTTGAGATGAAGGATCTAGGAGTAGCTGATGTTATCTTGAACATCAAAATTTTGAGAGATGATAATGGTGGGATTACTCTGCTTCAATCTCAATACGTGGACAAGGTCTTGAGTCGCTTCGGGTATAGCGACTGCAAGCCCTCTCCAACACCTTATGATCCTAGTGTGTTGCTTTGAAAAAATCGACGGATTTCTAGAGATAAAATGAGATATTCTCAGATTATAGGCTCGCTTATGTATTTGGCGAGTGCCACGAGGCCTGACATTTCCTTTGTTGTGAGCAAGTTGAGCCGGTTTGTGTCAAATCCGGGAGATGATCATTGGCATGCGCTTGAGAGAGTCATGCGCTATCTAAAAGGCACCGCGAGCTATGGGATTCATTATAACGGGGACCCAAGGGTACTTGAGGGTTATAGTGATTCGAATTGGATATCTGATGCTGATGAGATTAAGGCCGCAAGTGGTTATGTGTTTACACTTGGTGGTGGCGCTGTCTCCTAGAAGTCTTGCAAGCAGACCATCTTAACGAGGTCAACTATGGAAGCAGAACTCACAACATTAGACACATGCACTATTGAAGCAGAGTGGCTTCGTGAGCTTTTGAATGACTTACATGTGGTTGAAAAACCAATACCCGCTATCCTGATGAACTGTGATAATCAGACTGTGATCACAAAGGTGAAAAGTTCTAAGGATAAAATGAAGTCATCAAGACATGTGAAGAGGAGATTAAAATCTGTCAGAAAAATGAAAAACTCTGGAGTTATTGCGTTGGATTATATCCAAACATCTAAAAATTTGGCAGACCCCTTCACAAAGGAAGATGGGTATGAGACCCACAGTATGAGTTGTTCATAGTGGCAACCCACTCTATGTGATCGGAGATCCCGTGAAGTAGAATTGGGAGACAAGCTGATGATCAACAGAAAGGAGAGTGTCCCTATTTTGTATAATACCACTCCACGAAGATGCAATACTCTCCTATACTGCACGGCAGGTTGATGTTTATCTTAATGTGTACCAAGAGGCTTTATTTTAAGTAGAGATGTTGTCCTGCAGAACATCTTTTGAGGAGCACACCTATATGAGTATGACTGTCAAACGTCGCAGTCCATGAGAGTTGGGTGCTCTTTAACAAACTCATGAAAGGCATCGGAGTATGACGTATAAGCTCCACCCGCGGGGAAGTCCCACGGCAGTCTAGTATTGGTCAAGACATTGTGTGAAGCTAGATTCGCAGAAAACATGCAGTTCAAGGCATGGTCCACTGTCCAAGTTGCAAACTAGTGTAACATGATGTCTAGGTGGAAGTTCAACTTAACAGTCTCCACTGTAACACCGGTATATAAACAGTGTTTGGAACCAAAAGCAAATTTTGTGTGCCTCTAGAATCTTGTGGGGGGTTGCTGGAATTTTGGCCTAAATAGTCCAGCCCATTTATTTTATTTCCATCCTGAAAATTTTAGAGGCCCATGTGGCCCATTCATACATGGCAAGAGGTAGGACAAAAGTTTAGTCCCACACCGCTAGTTGGGAGAGAGTTTCACCAATTTATAAGGTGAGCCTTTCTACCACTAGTATGAGGCATAGAAAAGGGAGAGAATAAGAGAGAGCCACACGCGCGCTCCTCCTCTGCCGCCCGCCTCGCCATGCCTCGCCTCATCATGACGCACGTGCACACGCGCCGCGGGTTGCGGGAATCTCGCCGGGCCGATGTGTTCTTTTTGCCACACGTGAATGGACGAATAAAAACGGACACGAAGCTGGAACGTTGCACTAGTGGGAAATGAATGCGAGTGAGTGGATGGTTGTTCGGCTTCGGCCACTGGCTGTCCACTTCGCCTCCTGTCTCTTCGTTTCCTCTTCCGCGGTGCCCATTCGCCTCCTGCTGCTATGCCTACAAAAGAGAGGTCGCTCCTCTCACTTAAAGGTCGTAACACAGCCACATCCCATACGCTTGTCTCCAGGTTCTCGAGCACTGCGTCGCCGATCAAGTCTTCCTCATTCTGTTGCGCGGCGTGCACCGCGTGATGGAACAGTAGGCCACCGGAACCCCGTCTCTCGTGATCCTATATGGGAGAGAGGCGATAAGGTTTTTGAGGAGCGTCAACACGCGACTACTGGCTCCTTCTTCAACACGGACTCCGACGACTACTTCCCCGACGACGACTTCTTCCCGGACGTCGATGTCCTCTTAGGCAACATGTCTACTTCAGCCAGTGCTCCGTATGTGATCTTACTCTGCCTTTTCAAGATCATGCTTCAGACTTTGCCTCTGCCAATTTGTGTAGAATTGCTTCTTGTGTACTTTCTATTAGATTGCATGACTAGTTTACTTCCTTTTATTCTAGCCGTGTTTTATCTACTGTATTCATGGCTTAAATCATGTGGAAAATTTCTCATAGTTTCAACAAAAATTAGGTCTGCATCCACAGGGAGAAAGTTGGTACGGACTAGGTCCTCCCTCCAATTACCATGACCGTCCAGCAAATCTGAGACACGACGGATACGTCGATTTCTTTGGGGTGACAAAACTTTCATATATGATTGTCTGGGTAGCCAATTGTCCCGCCAGACACGGATGCTGCGCCCATCTCCGACACGCCAAATTATGCCTCTTTTTAGTAACTCAAGTCCATGTACTATACTCGACCACGTAGGCGATGGATTCCCCGAGAATACTGTATCCGTAAGATTTCCATTGGGATAATACCGTGCTTTCAACACTCTGGCACACAAGCTATCAGGAAACACAAGGAGGCACCATGCTTGTCTCGCAAGTAAAGCTTGGTTAAAAATTCTCATGTCTCGGAATCCTAGGCCACCATGTTATTTTGATCGCAATAGCTTCGGCCAACTTAGTGATTGTGTCTTCCTCTTTCCGTTCTCAGCACCCCACCAATAATTCCGGATTAGACGAGTGAGATCATCACAAACTGAAGCTGGTAATTGATCACCTGTAGGTACCAACCAAATATCCAAGAGCTTGCGTGCCAATCTTTCTCGAACAAAATGACAATCCACCTCAATGTGTTTTGTTCTAGCATACAAAACAGGATTTGCAGACAAATCCTACCTAGGAACATCGAGACCATGGAGGCATTGAGTGTCTACAAGTGCTGGTGACCCAACATGGGTCCATCTACTCCTACCTAGGAACTTTGCAATTTTCCATGCTAAATATGTACTCGTATCAACAAAGCATGTAACAATTATGCATGCTTTCATTTATCATATTTGCTAACTCTACATCCGTCAGATCTTATGTGGAGATTCGTGTTTTTTTCTTTTTCGTTGTTTTGTTACACCTGTTTTGTTGTTTTTTCTGTTGTTTTGTTGGGCCCACTGGCAAAATACAAGGGGAAAGGCTAGAGAAAATTGTTTGTTGGAACGATCGAACCAATGACCTTGATGTCTGTACGAACTTGCTCTACCACTAGGTCAAGAAGGTACCTGTGAACCACATCTACCATGTTTCATATATAGTTGTTCCCACTTTGATTTCTTTTTACAATTTTTTGCTTCTGTTCATTTTGTGCATAACCAACCACGTTTCAACATTTTTTCAAGTGATATATTTTTTATTTTCGTTGTACTAAGTCATTGTCTTGTATAAAAAGAGTATTATCAATACAAAAATATTGCTTGGTTATTTGTATAATTTTGATAGTTTTGTAGGTTTTACTAATTATAGGTCGATTGAAATTTAAAGTTAGAGCTCGGACAACCGTGATTTTAAGTTAGAGCTTAATTGATCTCTTGAATCGTTGGGTTGGCTAGTAATTTGTAATTTTCGGATTGTTTTTTCAGTTGTAAGTGGGGTCGCAACTGAATTTTTTCTAGTTGCAAGTCGGATTGAAACTGAGATTTTTTTTCCAGTTGTAATAGGGGTCGCAATTGAGTTTTTTTCAGTTGCAAGCCAGGTCGCAACTAGGTTTTTTCCAGTTGCAAGTCAGGTCGCGACTCGGTTTTTCCTAGTTGCAAGTCAAATTGTAAATGAGATTTTTCAGTTGCAGGTGGGGTCGCAACTGAGTTTTTTCCAATTTCAAACTAGGTCGCAACTGGGTTTGTTCCACTTGCAAGTCGGGTTGCAACTGAGATTTTTTTTCCAGTTACAACTGGGATTGTAGCTGAGATATTTCTCCGGTTGTAAGTATTGTAACCTACACGTGATGGTTTTAACCAGTATGGCCATGAGTGGCTTGTGTTCATTTTTTATCATGATTTTATCTATCATCATTCGTAACGCATTTAATTTATTTTTCCATTTATCTTGTTTGTCTTTAGTTTTTTCATTTTCGTGTTTCTTATTGAAAATAGATGATTGATTACCTATATGTTGTTGGCTTGTTTTACTTAGGGTTGCAGCTAACTTTTTTCCAATTACACATGAGGTTGTGATTGAAATATTTCAAGTGGAAGTCAGATTTTCTTCCAGTTACAAGTATCGTTGCAATTAAAAGAATTTCAGTTGCCGGCACTGGCACTGCCCTCCTATTA
This sequence comes from Puccinellia tenuiflora, assembly GCA_012064385.1. NCBI lineage: Eukaryota > Viridiplantae > Streptophyta > Magnoliopsida > Poales > Poaceae > Puccinellia > Puccinellia tenuiflora. The sequence continues at coordinate 39,460 of QRDG01000189.1, forward strand.
AGACGAACTAGTGTCAGTAGTGGCAGAGGACAGTCTGAGGTATGGCGAGTCAAAAACATATATCAATGCTTTGTTAGGATCATTTGGGGTGTGTGTGTGGGGGGGGGGGGGGGGTAATCTCCCCCACCCCCATGGTAAAATGTAAATATAAATTAAAATAAAAAATGAATATGCAAGTTTGAAAGAACAAACTATGCCGAGATGTCGCCTAGGGGGGTGAATAGGTGATTAAAACTTTTCCGGTTTAAGGCCTGATAATTGCGGAATAAAACTATGTGTTTAAATTAACAAGCCAACAACCTAATTTTACTAGGTTCACCTATGTGCACCAACAACTTATGCTAAGCAAGGCATGCAACAAGGTGATAGCAAGATATAAAACTTCAAGCACGAAGGATAGAATAACCGAGGCACGCGGAGACGAGGATGTATTCCCGAGTTCCTCCTTGTTAAGGGAGTACGTCTCGTTGGAGGGGTGTGAGCTCGCCACAAGAGGCCTACTCAAGATGCCACAAAGGCCTCACCCTATTCTCCGATGAACCGCACCCAAGGGTTTGGTTCACCTTCCACTATCGGAATCCTTCAAGGCAGAATCCGGAGCCTTTACACCGTTCTTGGGGCACACACCCACAACTCAATTGGGGGCTCCCAAATCTTGCCGAAGCTTCACAACTTGAAGGCTTCGCGGCACACCAACCGTCTAGGGTACACAATGCACCCAAGAGGCACAAGCTCTTGGGAACACAATGCACCCAAGAGTAATAAGCTTCTCAACCTTCAAACCCACGAATCTTCGTGGAGAGCACAACCCGATGTAACTAATGCAAAAGGCAAGAACACACTAAGTGGTCAAATCCTTCTCTCCAAAATCCAACCAAAGCAACTAATGCTATGGAGGGATTTAAGAGGAAGAACAAAGAGGAGAAACACTAAGAACTCCAAAATCTAGATCTACTAGGTTCCCCTCACTTAGAGGAGGAATGGATTGGTGGAATGGTAGATCTAGATCTCCTCTCTTGTTTCCCTAAAGATGGGCAAGAATCATTGGAGGGAAGTGGAGGAAACAAGCTCTCAAGATGAGCAACAATGGAGGAGAGAGAGAGCATGTAGCGGACCTGCACTTAAAAATAGGCAAGATCCCTGTGTATAGTGCTAGTCCCTGGATCGAATCGCTAGCACACACAGTTTACGATGAATACCATAACATTGTATCAATTTATTACACGAATGATCCAGATTTACAAATATCCAGTACAACTTGCATAGCTCAAGGCTAGCATTTTACAAAGATCAACACAGCGGAAATAAAATTAGCAATGAGCCTCCATCATCTTCATGTGCCACAGGCAAACATGTTGGTTGCAGACTCGAAACCCTTAACGAAACCTCACTCTTCGTCAGAACAACCTGATAAAAAGATATTCAACAAGGTGGGTCAGAACCATATAAAATGGAACTGGCAAGTGACACTTTGTGGACTCATATTGGAACAACTCTAGTATCCTATATGCATATTTGGCTTGTGGAGTTTGAAGGCTGATTTGCATAAAGCCAATTTTTCCTATCTCTTTTCAAAACACTTTTTCATCTAAACGAGACAAGTATGGTATGACAACCATTGTCTCAACTACCCTGGTTCACCCTCCATATTTTACTTAGAGAAATTAGAATGATGAGATCCTCCGTTGACGTCCTTGTCCAGCTTGCTCAGAATTGTCCGTAACCGGGGACACGGCTAAGTACTTAGTTTGACACTCTGCAGAGGTTGTGCACGTTCACCATAAGACCTCATCAACCCATTCTGACCTTGACCCTTCTTGAAGTGAAAAGGAAAGGAGGAGATGAAGACGAGACCTTTCCGAAGTGTTTTCCCGACCACTGCCGTCCTGACGCGCTCCACCTACAAACCTCTACCACCACCTGTCAGGCCGGGCCGGTTCCACACTACATACTTAGTCAAGCCAGAGCCCATATGACTTATGGCTGCACGGTAAGCTAACTAAACTTGGAGTAACATCGGTCTCTTTGTCCCTGGGTGGCCATCCACAAGTGCACATACTCGAGTAAAACCATAGACATGGCCCCGAGTAGCCACTCAACTCCAACCGCCGTCAACAAAGCAATTCCACCCAGGAGTTTCTTTAACTTAGTAGAATTTACTTTTATCAAAAACAATACCAAGCATAGCATTTCTATAAATTTACTAAGTGCTCATAGGTATATCTAGACCATCTAGTAAAAGGGAGTAAACTACACTAAACAATTTTTAGCATAGCCATACTAATAACCTATCATGCAAATTTTCCAAGTAAAAGCTACAACATGCATATATCAAAATAATAGGAATTTCATGAGTGTGCCACTTGCCTTGGCAACAAGAGGAGTAGGAGCAACAGTTGGTAAAATTCCCGGGTCTCTCCGAAAGGTCTAACAAATAAAACAAGCCACATATAAACAAACAAACAAAACAATAATAACAATACAATAAATATGCAATGCATGAAATGCATTTAAAATCACAAGAAAATATCATACTAACTTTTCTGGTCTATGAAAACATGCATGAAGTCAAAATGCAATTAAAACAATTTTTATTATAAAAACAATACAAAGCAATTCCCAAAAAGGGAATAAACACAAATAGAAAACTACTGTTAAATAAAATAATTACAGAAAATATGGGGTTGGTACTACTGGATAGAGGTATTCAAAACTAAACTAACCCAATTGGATTTACTCAAAAAGCTATTTTTAAACTAGAGATATGGCCTAAACAAGAAATACAAGGTTCTGCAATTAACAAGTTAGTGCACGACTAAAATATATATTTTTATTGTACCACTGTATTCTACACATTCATACGAAACTGTAGACTACAAAAATATCGAAAACGGAGTTACGGTTGATTTGATATGGAATTTCTAAGATTGACCAACAATCTGTCCAAAGTCAAATCCGAAAATAAAAAGGTTTTGACACTTGGGAAAAATTGTATGGCCAAAATTATTTTGTTTGGGCATAATATGGTGGTCTCAACTAATATATTATAAATAATATACGTGTAGGATTATAACATTTTGAGAGGCTCACCGACAAGAACGAATAGCGTCGGTGTCGAAGAGAGGACGTGACGCGGCTAAACGAGGTGGTCGATGTAGACGATCAAACACGGCCTCCGGGAAGTAGTTGATGAAGTTGTCGTAGATGTTCGCAGGAATGAGACGACAACAAAAGGACAAGATCTCGGGGTTGGTGGATTTCTGGACGCGCCAGAAAAGGAGAAGAACGACGGCGACGTCGGTCACCGGTGAGATCGGTTGAGCTCGTTCTCCATGGTTGGGCTGCGGGGAAAATTTGGAAAAATTAGGGGGACTGAAGGAGGACACATATATCACGTAGGACATCATAGTGGGGCATGGTGAGGTCTCACCTTGTCGGGATCGTGGCAACGGCGGCGAAGTGGAAGACGCGTGGCTTTTCCTATATCCCGAAAAGAGATCTGATTTTTAGAAATAAAACCGTGCGTCAAAATGAAAAACTTTCTTCAGCAAAGTTGTAGGTATGTATTAGATCTACCTTATGTAAAAATCTCACCGGATTTGGTTGGGTGGTTGAGAAGAAATGTACGTTTTCCTCCGTCGGATCTGAAAGCTTGCCATGCAGATATCTCCGGCTATGGTGCATGAAAAGTGGTGATCTTTATCGGAATGGAAAGGTATCGACGAGATCTACAACTCTCGCGAAGCATGAAACGGCATACGAGCAAAGCTCGAATCGTGATGAGTGGACGATTGAAAGCTAGAGCTGAAATCGAAATTTCGACTTTGGATCAAGTGTGAGGCCGGGTATGGGGTTTATATAGGCATGGAGGCCGGTGGGTAGGTAGTACCTGGGGTAGGGAGCATGCCAAAAAAAGCGGAATTGAATTTGTACTCTTTAATGAAAAGTTATGGGAGTTTAATTGGGAAAGGAGAAGAAGGAAGGTGAAATAATGCGTAACGTTACGTGCATGAGGAGGAAGACGACTGCGTCAACGGCTGGGAGGCCGGTCGGCCTTGTTGGGCTGGGTCGGCCTTGTTGGGCTGGGTCGGCCCAGTTTGGGTCGGCCACCCCTTTTTTTCTTTTTCTTTTTCTGATTTTTCTTATTTCTTTCATACCTTTTGTTTTAAGTGTCCAAAACAACTCAAACCAGTTTCTAAATTTTTGTAAAATCAATATCTATCATTTGAAATATTCAAATACACTTTTTCAAGACATTTGAAAATTTGAATTTAAAATATTGCATATTTGCATAATTGACACCTTTATGACAAAAATAACAAATAGGCTTTTATAAAATCTTTTTGAACTCAAATAAAATCCAAGAAAATAATATGAGTAGCATCATGTAATACAAACCATGACAAACTCATTTTTTATTACTTTTACACAAATTAAATTACCAAAATACCCTTGGGCATTCAAATGGTAATTGCCATTTCATAATATAAGAAAATAAATTTTTATTCTTTTGAAAACTTCATAAAACCAGGAGCACAATGCACAAATGCAGTGAAAACATGAATGCCATGCTTGTTTTGAAAATTTTCAAAAAACAGAAGTGTATTTTTCAAAAAGTTTTTGATTTTTCAGAATTTGAAAAACTTGGGATGTTACAGAGCAAAGGGTTCAAAAAGGTTAGTTTTCCATTGGGAAGAAAGCTCCCTTTAAATAGGTCCCTGAGAAATCTGGCCGTTGGGCTCAGATTCCCGCAGGGCCGGTAGTACCGGCCCAAAGGGCGGTACTACCGCCCTGCACAAAACTTCCCACCAACGGCATACTGCAAAACCCGCTGGGCCGGTAGTACTGCCCCAAGGGCCGGTACTTCCGCCCCTCCCAAAACAGCCTACCAACGGCTAGCTGAGAAAACCCGCAGGGCCGGAACTATCGGGAAATGGACCGGTAGTACCGATTGACCCGGTAGCAAACTTCTGGTTAAAAACGTCGAGAGTCCAGTACCGAAAAAGGAGCTGCGAAAGTAGGCCGGAACAAGGCCCGGTACTACCGACCATGGTTCGGTCGGTACTACCGGAAAATGGCCCGGTAGTACCGGACAAGCCGGTACTTCCGGAGCCACTTCCACGCCACTTCCGGAAATAAACAAGAGGTATCCAGTACCGAAAAACTTAACCCGGAACAAAGCCCGGTACTACCGTCCATGGACTGATCGGTACTACCGGCTCGAACATCGGTACTACCGGCAGAAGGAAAACAGCAGATCCTGAAACTGAATAACTTTTGCTAGGAAACTCCGATCGAGGTGAATCCAATTTTGTTGGAAAGAGGATGACAAGAGCTACCCACAAAAAGCAGAAATATTGAAACCAAGCAAGGGAGATTTTGCTAAAAAATGGAAGAGTCAAACCTTCCACACGGATGGACCGGCAAAATCTCCAATACCGAAAACGCAATAGAAGACGCATACGAAATCCGTTTTCGGTGAACTTGGTCTTGTCGTGAAGAGCACGACAAGCACCAAGACCACACGAAGATAAGAGCCAAATAGGAACCAATAAAGATGTTTGCAAGGATGCAAAGGTTTGAGCTCTCCATGAATGATACGATCAAGATACTCGGTCGAGAGCCCCTCTTGATAGTACGGTTAACTATCCTATAATCCGGTCTCTCACTAACATCATGAGACCGGTAAAATAGAAACCCTATCAAGATCATAACTTTGCCTTGCGCATAATCCACTTGAGGTCGATGAAGACGATATTCGTCTCCTCAAGACGAACCACCTTTCTTGATTGCGCTTCGCTTGGTGAAGATTCACATGTTGCTCCCCCATACACCAATATGGGAGACGCATTCTTCGGTATATCTTCACATGGCCTTGAGTGTTGATCAACTCGCACTTAGCCTTGATGAACAAATACTCTTCTTCCCTTAGCCTTGATTCCAACAAATGGAGATCAAGCAATGCATATGGACAAACCTACGAGTAGCTCAATACAAACATTAGTCCGTAGAGATTGTCATTAATTACCAAAACCACGCATGGGGGCAACCATGCACTTTCAAAGTTTCTATTGTCTAGAAAAGTTAAAATTAATCAACATCAATAGTTGTGTATTTAATCAATAAATATCGTCAAGGTTCACCCAGGCAACAACTTCATTTGGCTTAAATAAAAAATTAATAATATGTCACTAAGTTAGACTGAACTCTCATTCTAAATTCTTGGATAACAAGAATTTCATGGTCAATGAGTTCAATTGACTTATTGCACTTAAAAAATGCACCATCTAAATTAAATACATTTGTATGAGCATAGAAAAGTATAGAATTCAAACATCAAATTGATTTATGATAACACTTTTATATGGTTCATAGATATAATACAATTCCTTTTACCGGGAGAGGAATTGTTTCTCCTGGGAACATATACACCCTTTATTTTAATTGTATTTAAAACTAATTTAAGACATTATAAATATTTCAAACTAATGTTTGCGCATAACATCCTATGTATTCAAAAAGTCGTTTTATAAAAAACCGAGATTTTTGTGGCATGTGTAAAAGATCAAATTTGGTGGTAAAATAAGGCTTTTCACGAGATACTTTTGTCTTATTTAAATATGACACAAAAAATATCGGTTTTACGCAAAATGAATTTGTGAACACATAATATAAAGATAGTAAAATTTTACTTTAAAATATATGTAGTGTATATGTGAAAGAGCATGGTTGCCCCCATGTGTGGTTTTGGTAATTAATAACAATCCTTAAGGACTAATGTGTGCTTTGAGCTATACTTGTAGGTTTGGTCTATAGCAATGCTTGTACTCCATATGTTGGAGTCAAGGCTAAAAGAAGAAGATTATATGTTGATCAAGGCTAAGTGCAAGTTGATCAAGTGCTCTCATGGTTTTCTCCATGAGCATGCTTGAAGCTTTCCACCCATCTGAAGATAGAGGCCAAGTGAAGATATGTCGAAGAAGTGTCTCTCCCATACTTGTGTATGGGGGAGCAACATGTGAGTCTTCACCAAGCGGAGAGCAATCAAGAAAGGTGGTCCAACTTGAGAAGGTCAAGATCGTCATCATCTAGCTCAAGTGGTTTATGCGTAAGGCAAAGGTATGTTCTTGATAGGGTTTCTATTTTATTGGTCTCATGATGTTAGTTGAGAGACCGGGTTATAGGATAGATAGACATACTATCAAGAGGGGCTCTCGAGCGAGTATCTTGATCGTATCGTCGTAGAGAGCTCAAACCTTTTCATCCTTGGCATCATCTTTATTGGTTCTTATCATGGTCTGATCTTGGTGCTTGTCGTGCTCGTCATGACAAGGCCAAGTTCACCGAAAACGGACTTCGTATGCGTCTTCTATTGCGTTTTTGGTTTTGGAGTTTTTGCCGGTCCATCCGGGTGGAAGGTTTCACTCTTCCATTTATTAGCAAAATCTTCCTTGCTTGTTTTCATATTTTCACTTTCTGTAGGGTAAGCTCTTGTCGTCCTCTTTCCAACAAAATTGCATTCACCTCGATCGGATTTTCCTTGCAAAAGTTATTCAGTTTCAGGATCTGCTATTTTCCTGGAGCCGGTAGTACCGACGTACTGGCCGGTAGTACCGACCTTAGTCGGTAGTACCGAGCCTTGTACCGAGGCTACTTCCGGACTACTTTTTTGGGTACTGGTGTCTCTTTGCTCATGTCCAATGGTACCGCTATCCTAGCCGGTAGTACCGACCAGCCCATGGACGGTAGTACCGGGCCTAGTTCCAACCTACTTCCGCAGACGAGTTGTTTGGGTACTGGATGCTACTGTTTTTTAGTGGAAGTGGATCGAAAGTTCGGGGCGGCAGTATCGAGCCATGTCGGTACTACTGGGCCTTCACCGGAAGTACCGGCCCTGCAGGTTTTTGCAGAGAGCCGTTGTGGGGAGATTTGTGTAGGACGGTAGTACCGCCCTCTGGGCCGGTACTACCGGCCCTGCGCGAATCTGTGCCCAACAGCCAGATTTTCAGGGCACCTATTTAAGGGGCCTTCTTCCCCAATAGGTACCCAACTCTTGGCACTCTCTCTCTCCTCCATTGTTGACCTCTTTGAGAGCTTGCTTCCTCTCTATCCCTCCATGATTCTTGCCTCCTTTTAGAGGGAAAAGAGAGAGGAGATCTAGATCTACATTTCCACCAAACAATATCTCCTCTAAGTGAGGGGAACCCTCTAGATCTAGATCTTGGAGTTGCTTTGTGTTTCTACTTTGTTCTTCCTCTCAAATCCCTCCCTAGCATTAGTTGCTTTGGTTGGATTTTCGGAGATAAGGACTTGACCACCTTGTGTGGTCTTGCCTTTTGCATTTGGTGCATAGGTTTGAGTTCCCCACGGTGATACGTGGGATTGAAGTTCGAGAAGCTTGTTACTCTTGGGTGCATAGGGCTCCCAAGAGCTTGTGCCTCTTGGGTGCATTGTGTACCCTAGACTGTTGGTGGGTGCCGCGAAGATCTTCAAGTTGTGAAGCTTCGGGCACATTGTACGGGTTTGGTCAACGCCCTCAAGAAGACCTCATTGTACGGGTTTGGTCAACGCCCTCAAGACGACCTCATAGTGGATGAGCAAATCCCCCATCGGGTATTCCCCACGAGAGGAGCTCACGGAGAATAGGGTGAGCACGGACGTGCTTGTAGTAGGGCCAAGGAGCCTCCACACCTCTCCAATGTAGATGTACTTCCATTGGGAAGGAACTATGGGAAACAAATCTCCGTCTCCACTTGTGTCGTTTATCTCTATAACCAAACCCCTTTACTTATGCATTCACCTTGTGATAGCTATCGAGCTTGAAGTACTATATATCTTGCTATCCTTGTTGTTTAACTTGCCTAGCATAAGTTGTTGGTGCACATAGGTGAACCTAGTATATTAGGTTTTGTGCTTGATAAATTAAACGTTAGTTTTATTCCGCATTTATCAAGACTTAAACGTAAAAGTTTTAAATCGCCTATTCACCCCCCCCCCCCCCCCCCCCTCTCTAGGCGACATCTCGTTCTTTCAATATGCATCTGGGAGCTAAAGTAGATTTCACCCTTTTTCCCCCTTTTCTTGTAGCCTCTCTGTCAATGCTTGTCCTGAACCATCTATGTTCTAAAAAATACTTTATTTTTAGTAATATCCTATAAATTTGATATTCTTATAGAATAGAAAAATAAAATAAAAATTATTGTAAGAAAACAGATTCTATGGTGGATCTGTTATATTTATTTGGTATTCTAGATGTTTATATTTTTTGGCTATATAATTGTCCAAACTTACAATACGGTGACTTTTAACTAAAAATAATAAAAAATGACCTGATATCTCCCCCTTTCTTGATTTCCCCTTTTTGTTACCATTTCATACGGAAGTTTGAATTGTGGATTCATTTTATGATATAATTTTCTACGTAAATTAACATCTTCCAAGAGACATCTTACTATCATTTTTCAATTGAGAAAACATATCCTCACATTGTTAACCAAAGACATTGACTGAATTAATACAATTAATTTTTTAGATCAATAAATTATGCAAATCAAAGTATCATGAAACATAATCCATCACATAGCTAAAATTAATTTTGGCCACCCGCATAACTGGCAAAAATACTCTCAAGTCCTACTTAAATAACCCCACCTAGGACATTTTTTAGAGTTGGGTTTTGTTAGATTGAGAATTAACTGTTGGACAAAGAAAGAGTTGATATCTGATTCGAATTTACATTGTTTAGAGTTGTGTTATTTCCAATTAATTATTGTTTGTAATCGGTTTTGTGCATTGTTGACTAAAACAAGCATAGCTTTCTCATACCAAGTCTGTTTTTAATCGTATGACCAATTAAATTGTTCAGAAAAACATGTGCATCTGATTGTTATTCTGAAAAATCAAGATAGGGCGGACGCCCTACCTTGCCCTACTGGGAGCTCCACCCTGAGTGTCAGTCATTTAAGCATCCCTTGTGATTTCTCCTGTGGTGACGGTCTTTGGGTATGCCGGCTAGGCACTGGTTACTCATAGACACCTTTTTCAGGAGAGGAATTTTTTCTCCTGGAGACATATGCACCCTTTATTTTAGCTGTATTTAAAACTTATTTTAAAATGTTATAAATATTACAAAATAATTTTGGCGCATAACATCTTATGTATTCACAAAGTCGTTTTATAAAAAAAAGGATATTTTTTGTGGCATGTGTAAAATATCAAATTTGGTTGTAAAATTCGGCTTTTCACGATTTTTTTGTCTTATTTACATATGACACAAAAAATATTGGTTTTACAGAAGATGAATTCATGAATACACAATATAAAGATGGTAAAATTAACTTTAAAATATATGTTTTTTAAATATCAGTGTATATGCATCCGGGAGCTAAGGTGGATTTCACCCTTTTTCCTCCTTTTCTTGTAGCCTAGCCTCTCGATCCATGCTTGTCCTGTATCATATATGTTCTTCGAAACAAGTACTTTATATTTTCGTAAAATCCTATAAGTTTGACCATTCTTATAAAGCAAAAAAATAAAAAATAAATATATTATTGTATGAAAATAGATTCTACGGTGGCTCTATTATATTTATTTTGTATTATAGATGTTATATTTTTGTCTATATAATTGCCCAAACTTACAAACCGGTGACCGTTAACTAGAACGCAAAATCTAATTAATGTGTGGGCACGCTCGCGTCGTTAGACGGTGCGCACATCCGGTGCCATCCGATCAACATCGTGCAGTTGATGCCAAGCGGCATGGAGCCAGGCACGTGGACCTTTCTATCCACGGGAGTGCGGGACAGCTCACCAAAGTGCGTACGAGGACAAAATCCCCCATTCGGCCATTCCCATCGTGCGCGTCTCCACCGAGCGGAGGACTCGGCGGCTTCTCCGATACGGCTTGCCGCCGCCTCCCTCTCTCCCATCTCACCTTCTCCGCCGTTGCCCACACACCCACCTTGAGCCTGCAATTGAACCTCTTCCTGACCACCCCTCTTCTCGGTTCGACCCCAAACACCCAGCGGCGGAGAGTGTTGGTTTGTGTCCTTCTCGTTCTTAGTGCCTGTCTCATCCATGGCGACCGAAGGTCGCTGATGTTGGTGGTGCGGGTGGATGGGTAGCGGATCTGATGGTGGCATTGGAGGAAGAGGGGGATAATATCTCGAAGCATTGATGCTGCTACCGCTAACTGATGGTGGATCTGGTTCTAGAGCACTTGACGAAGATGGAGTCATGGAGTAATAGCGGGAGGAGGTCCTGGAGGCGCAAGGTGGCCGTGGTTGAGCCGCTGGGTTGTGTCTACTCCGCTCCAACAACCTCAGGGGAAGGTAAGCTCTCGATTCACCGTGGTGGTTGTAACTTTTTCTAGTACTAGATGTATATTTGAGATGTAACTTTCTGATATTCCGCAAGAAAAAAGAGATGTAACTTTCTGATACTAGATGTAATTGGGATGTAATTTTATGGCGCTAGATGTAATTTCTATATTTTTCTTACACCTTAAAATCAAGGTGGAAGAGTTGGATGTTTGTGTTCTTATTTGCAATGGATGTAACTTTTTTATTTTTGTACAATAATGGGATGTAACTTTCTCGTACTAGATGTAATTTCAATATTTTTTCTTCCATCCTAGGGATCAAGGTCTGAATTGGATGTTTGTCTTCTTTTTTACCGCCGGGATGTAACTTTTAATTTTGAACAATAATTGTAATGTAATTTGGTATATGTTTTGGTTCCTGCGGATGTATTTTTTGGTTTGTTGTTTTTCTGCAAGCTGTAATAAACAATTTGTTATGAGAAAGTTAGACATGGAAGAGGGTCGAGGGGTGCGAGGGGCAAGATTCCTGGGATCTGAATTGTTGGTGGTGGTGGCCTGTCGAGACAAAAAAGGCCGCTGCGCTCACGTGTGAAGGGTTGGTCCGAGATTCCTTTGTGGGACATGTCGCTTTCCGACAGGGGGGCACTGCATAGCGCAAAATCGTGCCCGCACACTCCCTAGCAACGTCCTAACTACAAACATACTTTTTGTTTTTATTAACGGGGAAATAAGGTGACAACTTACGTATCTTGACCAATTACCCACTGATCATGTAATTGCCTTATCTTATAACACATCTACTCGTGTCTTGCCATGGAAGAAAAAAACATACGGTTTTGCTAATTCTAAGTCGTGTGAGAATTAAGTAAAATCTCAGTCAGCTCATAAACCGTTGGATCATTTTAATATATGCAACTGACTAGATTTATTTAAATCTAAATCTACTGAGAACTAGACACATAAATATGTGAGTTTATGTGCATAAATTGTTCTATTTTATTGACGCCGTTACAAGTTTTATGTGAGTTTCTGCGTATAAATTGTTCTATTTTGTTGACGCCCTTACAAGTTTTGTTTAGTTAGTGTGAGGTTTAGATGTAACCAATTACTACTTCAATCAAGTTAAACAACTTTGATCAGACCTGACTCGGCCATTACAAAATTACTAATTAGTGTGTATATTCAAAAAAAATTACTAATTAGTGTGTCTTCCAGATCAATCACGTCGAAGAAAAGAAACAGAGGCGACTGCTAGGGTTTACCTAGCCGCCGTCACCGCCATCTGTCGCCTCCATCTCCTCCGCCGGATTTCGACGGGTCCCCGCCTCCTCTGACTGCCGCTCTGGCGGTGGGAGCAGGTGGGGACCTTGGACCTACGCTCAAGGTCCCTAATGTTAGGGTTTGGTTTTGGTTTTGGTCTCCATAGCGGCATCAGTGTGGTGGTGGCGATGATGGCGTCTTGGAATAAGGTCTCTCCGGCCTCTCACTACCTCGTCAACGTTTCTAGTGTCGGCGCAGGGGCAATGAGAGTAGGTGTTGTCAGATCTGTTGGTTTGCTATGGATCTTGACAGTTGGTGTGTCGTTCAAGGGAAGTCGTTCCCTGGTCTATGGTGGGACATCTTCGATCTCTTCGTTCGTTTGGATCTACGGTAAGGTTCAGTTTCTCTAACACTCTGGATTGCCGGTGGAGGATTGCAAGCTTGCGCTGCTGCATGGGGTGTGTCCCCAGCCAATGTTCCATCTGTTTTTATTCAATCTCGTACGCAACGGGTGGCTATTGCGGTCTTCAAAGACTTGGTTGGCGAGGGCGTATGCAGGTGGCCCAATCCTTTGTTTCTTGTTCAGTGTATGTTTCAAGCTCCGGCAGCCGACGATCGATGCGAGGAAGAAGACGACCAGTATGAGTTTCATTGTACTTTTATTTTGTGTTGGCCGTGTTGCGTCGAGTTGTAACTCCTCTGTTGTTTTCCTTGATCAATGTAAAGATATACACATTTCCTATTAAACTCTGTTTTGCAATTGGAAAACAGACATATTTTTGTTCGTCTGATTCTTTTCACTAATCTTGGCGCTCTCTCCCATTTTCTCCTTTTCTTTTCCTTTGTTCTTTTCCGTAGCTCGTGGGCTCGTGGCTGAGTCAACGAGGTAATTTGAGTCATCTTTTTGAGTTTTCATTTCAACACCTCTCTGTTCGCGTTGTCTCCTATCACCTGGGAGAGAATGGCGACAGCCATGGCGGAGAGGCTGCCGCCGGAGCCAGTTCAGCGGGTGCCGGTCGAGGCGGTATTTGGTGAGCTGGGGATACAGCGGATGGAGAGTGCGGCGACCGCGCAGCCGTCGCCATCTGCGGTGGGGAGAGCCGCGCTCGTGTCCCTCGCCGTCCGACGGCAAGGAGATCTGCAATTCGGGCGCGGGAGAAGTTCGTGCGCCGTGGCCGAGATGGGTATTCGTCTCTTCTCCCCTGATATGTACTGTGATTTGTTCTAATTTAAGATTGCTTGCTCGCTTTTGATTTTGGTGCGGATTGGGGTGTTGAGATATGTAGCTTACGGATGCAGTGTGGCTAATGTAGTGGCAGCTTTTGGATTATGGGAGTCACTGTGTTCGTCCTCAGTCGCAGCAGCTTTTTTGATGGTGCTTTTGTTTGTCGAGCTTGCTGAAGCTTATGTCAGGGTTCAATTATTGCTTCAACGTGTATCCTTTTATGTTGTGTTCATATGTTTGATTTAGTTAGGTTTAGTCTCTGTGTCCAGTTCATGTGATTTTTGGATTGGATGGAATTCTGCTGCAGAATGATTGTATTAATTTGTGAGCTCTGTTTTTGCAGTTCAGTAGCTTAGCCTGAGTGTGTCTATGATTCATCCCTATACTGATAGTCTGAAACTTTTGCTAACCTCTGCAGAGAATCATCGAGAAGCAGAACAAAGTCGTTATCACCGATAGGATGTGGGCAAGGGTGTTGTGGTTGACAAATCAGCCATGTTTCCTGAGCCACGAGGACGTCGAGAACATGAAGCACGATGACGACGAGCCCCGTGCTCACCCAACTGCAATGGGTCAGCAGCTGCAGTGTGAGAGGCACAAAATATGAAGATTGGATGTATTGACCATGTGTAATTACAGCTATCCTTTCTTAACCTTCTCTTATCATTTTCTTAGTTGGCCTTGTAGCATAACTTCTCCGGATGATTCCTGTATAATATAATAAGGGTTCCATAATAGTATGTTCTGTGGTAGAAGCTCAGTTTTGGAGATTAGAAAACAGCAGTTTTGGACTGGAGCTCTTTTTGCAACACCTAACCAAAGTCTGCTAAACTGAATGCGTCATTTGTCTTATTACCCTTCTCCTGGCTTAAAGGTTGTTTTTTAAAGCAAAGTTACTTTCTCATTGGATCATTTGTAAAGCTCTCCAGATTAAAAAGAAGTCACGTACTGATAAATTTCAATCATTTTTATAAATAATTTCTTGCAGATAGTTTAGAAAAGAAGTGCTCTACTCTATCTCTAAAACCAGGAGTACCCTTATGATTTAATTATTAAAGTGTATTCTCTGTATTTAGGAAACCTCCAAGGGGGGGATATTTTCTTCATCGTTCCAGAATATTTCTTCAGTATTTCAATATCTTATTACATCATTTTTTATCTCTCTTTGATTTATCTTTCCTGATTTAGCTTGTCATATTTTTTCAATTCCCTTCTCTCATTTTTTATTTTCATTTATAAATGTATAGTTTAATTTCATCATTATCTCAGTATTATTCTCTTAGTCCTATTGTTATTTAGTCTTATCATCATATTTTCTCAGTTTCTCGTTCTTTCAGTCTCTCCTTCTCAGTTTTTTTGGCAGTCTTTCCTTCCTTAGTTTCTCAGTTTAATTTGCTCATTTTAATTTAATTGGACAGTCTTTCTTTCAGTTCTTTAAGTCATCATTGTTAGTTTCAGTCTTCAGTTCTTAAGTATTAAGTCTCCTTATCAGTATTCAGTTTCTCAGTCTCTTAGTGTACTTTGCTCGGTCTCTCATTCTATTTAATTCAGTCTAGTTCTCTTTGTTTAGTCTTGAGTCTCCTCGGTATTCAATTTCTTAGTTTCTCAATATAATTTTCTCAGTCACTCATTCTTATCTTATCTCTCAGTTTTTTCAGTCTCTCAGTTGTTCTTTTTCATTTGGTTAATTTCTTTCATAAGTCTCCCAGTCTTTCTATCAATTTTGTTTGCTCATTCTTTCGTATAACTTTTTTCAGTCTTTTGTGTAATACTTCCAGGTTTTTTAGTTTGTCTCTTAGTTTTATTTGCTCATTCTTGTTCCTATTTTTTTTCAGTTTCTTGTATTGTTCTTCATTATTATTCCCTCAGTGTTTCTTTTCTCAGTCTTTTCATTCTTCTTTCTTTTTGAATTTTCTCAATTTCACTTGCTCTATTTCTTCATTCTCTCAGTGTAATTCATTCATCAATCTTTTCTCTAATTCATTATTATTTTTTAATCCTGAACAGGGTCAAAAAAAACATGCAAGGGTGGGAGAAGGCCGTCTGGAAGAGGTGGAAGAAGCGGTGCGGCGACTCCACCATCCGCACGGACACCAGCACCGTGTGCTCCCTCGCCTACGAGGGGAAGATGACGATGCATGGCCATTCTGAGGACGCCACAACAGCCAGGCTCTCAGTTCACAGCAGATATACATTTACCTTTCCTAGTCCATAAGCAGGTGAAGCTTACATAATTGGTCATCTTTTCACAGTCTATTCTTGATTTATTCATTTCTGAGTTATAATAGGGTTTAGAGTTCTGTAAATGTGTTATATGCAAATGCAGTTATAGTGTACCTTTTTTTTGTTAATTTGAGTATTGGTGAGTTGTGTGCAGATTTTAGTCACATGCAAATCAGTATTGAGCAGCTCGCACTGTCTTACTTTTGCTTTGATCTATTTTTGTGTCGATATGGTGTCTGTGATGTTTGCATGCAGCCTGCTCTGAAGTGCGAACTGACTTAGGTCTAACCGGCGAGCAACATTTTGTGAGATACAAATGGTTCAATACGTCAACCACTGTGTTCTACGTTTATCCAGATCACAATTTTGTTTTGCATTATATTCTTGTTAACTTGTATTCTCATTTAATTTATTATTTGTGGTCTGAAGCAGCAGCAAGGTTGGGGAGTAGATGATGACGACCAAGGTGGTGGGGGTTTGGGGTCATACGTGTTTTTTTCTGGAGAAGAAGGTGTGTTTTCATCGGACCCTTTTTGTGGTTTTTTTTTGTGTCACTTTGTGTAGCACGCCTGTTTGGCACAGGCTGAGACTTGAGGGAAATGCTGAGCTGGGTTTGTAAGATGGACTAGGGGGGTGAAGCCGCACACTTAAAGTTTGAGGCCAAACTGACAACTGGAATAGACTGAAAAGTGCCTGTTTTAGGCGGGAATGAAACAGACAGTTTTTTGTGATTTTGAGTTGTTTTGACTATGACAGCTGTCTTTTCTTAATTGGTTTGAAAATCTGTCTGTTTTTAAATTGAAAAACAGTTGCCTGTTCAATAGACACTCCCAAGATATAAGATGCGTGTCTTTCCTCAAAAAAAAAAAATAGTGCGTCCTGGTTACAGAAGCCAAGATAGCCGTCATCTCAACGAGGGACGGTTTGGCCATGATCTATTTCTACGATTAGTGTGTCGGTTGCCGGGCACGGATGCGACGATTGTCATCGTTGCCATCGGAGGAGAGATGCAAGAGGCAGGGCGGAGGAGTATGAAACTCGTTGGTGGCCAGATCGACGATGACAGGAAGCAGTAAGAGCAAGTCTAGTAGAGCCCTCAAACCCTTAAAAATAACTGCTTTTTTACAGTTTTCGTCGAAAAAAAGCCGTAGACTAGAACCCCTAAACCCTCAAACCCGTAAAAAAATTTAGAAGTCCAACCCTCAAATCGTTTTCCAACCTGTAGAAGTGAGGGTTGGGAGGAAAAACTCCCCCCAACCCGCACTCCTCTTTCTCCTCGCGCGGGAGGGAAATTTCAGCTCCCACCCCGCGTCCTCCCACCGATCCAGCCGCCGCCGCCGCCCCTCCGCCCATCCACCCGCCCGCCCGCCGGCCTCCGCGCCTCGCCCCGTCACCTCCCGCCCCCGCATCGCCCGCCCGCTCGCCGCCCGCCTGCCGCCCGCCCCTCCGCGTCCCCGTCCCGCCCGCCCCTCCGCGCCCCCGTCCCGCCCCTCCGCGTCCCCGGCCCGGCCTCCCGCCCTCCGCGCCCCGCCGCCCGCCTGCGCCCCGCCCCGGCCGCCCGCGTCCCTGGCCCGGCCTCCCGCCCTCCGCGCCCCGCCGCCCGCCTGCGCCCCGCCCCGGCCGCCCGCGTCCCCGCCGCCCGAAGGTGAGAATCTCCTCTTTTTTGATTTTTCAGTTTTTAATTTTTGCTTCATTGACACTCACAATTTGTTGCCACTCGGTATGTAGATGGAGGTGGAGAACCTCGACATGGACTCGTTGTCCGATTCGTTGGATTGGTCGTCATCCGACGATTCGGACATCGGCGAGTTGTTGCAAGACGATGACGTCGAGATGATGAGCCTCCTCGTCGACGTGCAAGCATTTGAAGACCGCGCGAAGCTTATGGATCAGAGGAGAGGGTCGAAGAAGGGGAGACTCACCATCTACCGGAACCGCGCTCTCGGACACGAGCATTTGATGCAAGACTACTTCGCGGAGGTACCTACACGAGCTGGACACATGGATTTGGCATGCATTCTTTGGGTTGCCGGGGACACTCAATGATATCAATGTCCTCAATAGATCTCCTTTGTTCAAAAGATTAATTTCTGGGGATGCTCCAGCTTGCAACTACAAAATCATGGACAATGAGTACTCAATGGGATACTATCTCACCGATGGCATCTATCCCGAATGGGCAACTCTTGTGAAGTCCTTCAAGGAGAAAAATGGGGTGCCCTTAACAAGAAAAGAGGCTCATTTCACCAAGGCACAAGAGGCAGCCCGCAAGGATATTGAGAGAGCTTTCGGTGTTTTGCAAGCAAGGTTTGCCATAGTTCGGGGTCCAGCTCGGTTTTGAGACAAACCTACCTTGGTGAACATCATGAAATGTTGTGTGATTCTACACAACATGATCCTAGAGGATGAGAGAGGGTTAAACCTCCCTTGTTTCTATGACAATGTTGGTACCCGTGTGCAACCGGAAAGAAACCCTTCTCGCATACACGCTTTTCTTCAAGCACATCGTGAGATTGAGGATGCAACCACTCATGGTCGGCTTCGGGATGATCTAGTAGAGCACCACTGGCAGTTGGATGGGTGGCGCATTGGCCCATGATGTATCTTTGTTTTACTTTTCTATGTCCTATTTGATTCGAACAATTATTGTAATTTGCTCAAACATTGTTGTAATAATTTGAATGATTATTGTTTTATTCGGTGGTGTAATAATAACTAGAATGATTATTGTTTTATGTCAAATGTGATGAATTTGTGATATGTCATATGATGAAATGTGATGAAATGTGTGATATGTGAAATGACAGTTTTAAAGGTTGGGGTTGAGGCAAAGACTAGAACCCTCAAACCCAACCCTTAAAGTAAAGCAGTTTAAGGGTTGGGTTTGAGGGTTCTAATCTTTGCCCCTGTTTTTTAACCCTTAAAAGTGCTCAAAACTGGCACTTCTCAACCCTTAAAACTGCTTTAAGGGTTTGAGGGTTCTACTAGACATGCTCTAAGATCGGCAACTTGGACAGGAGAACACCACTAGGGCCGCCGCCTTCTTTACCGCCGCCTCCTTACGATTGTGTGTCTTTTAAGATCTAGAATTAGTTTCCTAAGATTTTTTCTGTTTCCTAAAAGGCTGGAATCAGTTTCCTTAAATCTCGTGGTGGATGAGCAGCTAGTTTCTTGAAAATATGGGATCAGTTCTCTCAATCGTAAGGAAACTTGACCTCCCTAGCGCAGGTCCTAATCCTACGGTAATGAAGCAGTTGACAGGGATCGGACTACCGGGGGGTCACGATTGATGGACGGAGTCTTGCCGGGAGTACGTACGTAAACCCTGTTACACAAGATTCCTATCGACCCGAGATCTTGTGAACCAAGTAGACTGCTGCTAAAACGCAACGAAAACGTGAAGCCCTAAACAAACACCTATTCGGCGGTAGATTAGATCCAATCGAGGTGACGAGACGGCCGGCCATGGAAGCGGCCGCAGGGTGCAGCCGGGACCTCGGCACGGACGTCCTCGTGGAGATCCTGCTGCGCCTTCCGGCCAACGCCCGCCGCCGGCTCCGGCTAGTCAGCCGGTACTGGCGCGACTTAATCGAGACGCGCACGGTCACCGGCCTGAAGAGCCGCGCAAAGACTCTCGTCGTCACGGCGGAATCGGCGTACATCTTGGACGAGCTGCCGGCAGGGCGCCCCCGGAAGCTGAGCCTGTGGACCAACACTTGGGGCAACAAAAGCATGCACGTTGTTGGCGCCCGCAACGGCCTGATCTGCCTCTGCGACGAGCGTAATCCCGGCGGCGCCCTCACCTTCGTCAACCCGGTCACCGGCGAGGAGCTGGCTATCCCGCCGCTGCCGGCGCGGTACGCGAACACTAACCTGGAGTCGTACTACTTCACGTACAACCAGGCGACGGGACGGTACAGGGTCGTGCACATCCCACGTACTCGCTTCGACCGCCTCGTGGTGTTCGTGCTGGGAGAGGCGTCCTGGATGGACGTCGCCATGCCCGGCAACGCCAACCTCTGGCTCCGCGCCGGTAGGATCATCAGCGTGGACGGCACGATGTACTGGTCAGTGCAGGGCAAGGAGCGGTCGAGGCTCACGTCCTTCGACCTTGAGATGGAGCGCCTCACGCCCATCAACTCGCTGCCGTCGGTGCTGTCGAGGTCCAGGCCCGACACTTGGGACCTGTCGGAGGTGCACGGGAGGTTGGGCATCGGCTTCACCCAAGTATCCGTGGAGCTGGAGAAGACGGATGTTTGGGTGATGGAGGGAGGAGGGAGGTGGAGCCAATGGTACAGCGTGCACACGCACCTGCCACTGGACCAGCCATGGTGGCGCCGCAATCACCAGTATCTCGTTCTGCCGCACTTTGCTCACGGCGACGGCGACGGCGACGGGCATGTCATCCTCACGCAGAACTGGTCCTACGTCTTGTACGGGCACAAGCCAAGTAACGATACAAGGATAGCACGACACGGCGTGGTGGAGCTCAGTGATACTCCTACGAAACAGGGGACGTATATTGAACGCCTTCTCTCTTCTATCTTCCAGGTGTTTGCCCACGTCGAGACCACGGAGGCATTGAGTGTCTACAAGTGCTGGTGAGTGGTGACCTACCAAGGAACTTCGATTGGTTAAGAATTTCCATGCTAAATGTGTACTGTATATCAAATGAAGCCTTGTCCAAGTATGCATACTTTCTTTTATTGAAGTCTTTCTTAATAGTATAAGAGAGTGGGAAATGGTAAGGTACAAGGTTTTTGGAAAAATACTTGGGGACCACCGCCATCTTAATTTCGTAGATTACACTGCTCTTTGGCAATCGTCAATTGGTATGGACAACACAAAATACACAAAAGCAGACTTCGACCGATCTTGAAGAGCCAACCATGCATACAACGCGCGCCGAGCCTCCTTCCAAGTGCTTCCCATAAGAGATATCATTTTGATTTGTACATAGCCAAGCAGGCAGTCACGCCGCAGATACAACTAAAAATGACTTCATTGTGTTTTATATTTGGTGCAAGAAGTACATGACTAATTCTCGCCCCTTCCCAGGGATCGGCAAAATCATCCCCAAGGTACGAAATTATCACTGATAGTGATAGAGCTGATAAAACTAAAACTTGACATCTACTATCTCTTAACATGGAGAGAGATGCTGGGTGCAGCTAGCTTCACATGATTATGAAATATTAGAGGGATGGCAAAAAAAAATCCATCACCTACCGATTCAAAAAAATGATCCAGGAGATACAATAGACAAGCAATCATGACATATCAAATAAGAAATGAATTACATACTCACAAACTTGCGTTTGATGTCAAGATTTCATCCATCTTAGATGGTTGAATTCTTCAAAGAGATAACATTTCCAGTGAGTAGTGTACTCCTATATACATATACACATTATATGAACATAGTAGCTTGAATGAATAATACAGAGATGGAAGGGGAATAGAAAAATTAAGAACCGACATTTCTCTTTTACTAGGTAGAACCAACATTTTCCTCTCTATCCCCAGAGTCTATATAACTCCAGAAACTCTTAAAGAAGAAAGTACAATAAAACAACCCAAAGGACCATAAAGTAGGCCGACGTCACCCACGCCCACAGCCTAGGGCCCCAAGCTCAGCACCAATTACAATGCGACGCATGACCAAAACCACGATGCACCCAAATGATGTTGCGAAGAAGACCAGAAGGGAAAAGCTCAAACCAGCAGCATTGTCTATGTACAGTGGCTCCTGGTACACAAAGTAATTGTATGCCGTGTCGATCAACCACGGAACACCAATGCCAACATATATGTTCACCGAATTGCTGCGATAAGAAAAATTCATCAGTTTACTTAGTTCTAGTTTGAGGAATTAACAGCAATATGTTAAGACGAATAACTGGTTCAGGAGGACATTTGTAGACATGAACCTGCAGGTGATGTTGGCTATTGCAGAGTCTGCGGTAACTTGACACTCAGCAGCTATCTTGCTAGCAATTAAATCTGGCCACGAGGGTCCCAGCAGCCAGTGCTGTGAATGCTATAACATATGGGTTTACTCCTACGCAGAAATTATATTTTCAAATAAGTATACAGGGAGTTACATCTCGGTTGGCAGATGAGAATCATACTTATGCAAGAGAATGTTCAGACCTGTGACACAGCTTATCTGATCTGTAATCTTGGTAACCCCATAGGCAATACCACTTATGAAGATCAGGGAGCAAATAAAAGCGATCCAGCCATGTGCGAATTGATGCGGTGGCACAAAAGCAAACAATAATTTCCATGGAGCAATGATCGAGTTCCAACATATTATGATGAATCTCAGGCTGACAGAATCTATCTTTCTTTGCTCAGGACTCTCCAACTGCATATATTAACAAAATCAGTTAATATGCAAGAGTGAAAATAGTAAGTATAGTTTATATCTAGTTGTTAGTGAACACAGTTACAAAGATGAGATAAACTTTCACCGTGGTTATAATGTTTACTCTAGAGAGTCTCTCCTATAGTTTCTCTTAAAACAGGCTATAATGTTAAAAACTTAATGAAGACTATTAAAACGAAAGATACTTGAAATTGGTAAACCAGAAATAGCAGAGGATACACGAGAAGGGGGTCCATGCACGCAATTAATTTCAGCATGACAAGTAATAGAAAAAGTTATCCCAACAGTGTAAGTTCTCCGAGCATTATATGCCTACATAGTTTCGCTAAATGGGTACCTGGTAATAAAATTCCTCGACTGTATGAAGCCAAAAAAAATTGACCATGCTTCTTGAAGTTTGAGCAAAACGTAAATAAGAAACAGTATTCTCGAAAAAGCAACAGAACAAGGAACAGCATTGACAAACTATGGAGTAAGGAATAGTAACGAATTAAATTACCATTACAGCCTCGACAAATTGTTGCCGCCAAATGGAAAGCCAGTCGGCATCGTCTGGTGTGTTCTTTGGTAGAAGATCCATTTTTGATGATTCCTCTATGTCTTTTTCTGGAACATTATGGTAACCCTGGGATGTTCAACCATATAAAAAATTACTTTCAAATAATTTAAGAATAATATGTTTAGCTGTGAACTGCAAGAAGAAAATATCTATTGACATTCAATCTGCAAAACCACAAGTATCGTTCCAAATACCCCTCGTTAAGATAAAATGCATTATAGAAGAGATAAAATAGTGTAATCTGTAATACCGCATAAGTCATATCTGCCAGAGTAATTTAATTCACCCAATGAAGCTTGAAATAGGAACAACATATAAACTGAAAACTGCAACAATCTATCTACTGATAGGAACTTAATCATTGTTTGTCTCCAAAATACATTTAGACTGCACTCTTTATGGTTACATACTAAGAATTTAGGGAAAAAGTACCCAAAATTCAGAAACTGTATACCTGCATTATTGTAAGAATGTAGGGAGAAAATATCCGCAATATCATCATTCTGGCTAGGGAGTATCTCACTTGTCTCATCACAGTTTTTTGTCTTGATCAACTAAAGCATCTTCTGCTGGAACCCAATCTTCAGGTCTCTCACCTCTTGCCCTGATTGCAACAAATTAAATTACTAACCTCAGAAAAATGTATCGTTAACTTCTCCTGGGCCGATTGGCCACATGAAATAAAGATATAATCAGGGATAAAGTCATACAAAGGGATTGACACATATGGCCACCGTCTATCCTGTGCATATGCATGAACCAAAAGGAATCCATATTGGAAGACTGTTATCAATGCCTCCAGAGAGTAATCACGTTAGGTGTCCACACCTGTACACGGTGCAAAGGGCACATGATGACTAAATGTACTTATTATTGCAGTTAGATAGTAGAACAAGAAAAAGTGACTTGCCTCTAATATAATATACAGCCAAATGTACGCCCAGAATGACCAAAACAGCTCAACCAACCAAAACACCCAAATCTGAAATTTTTTTCATAGAGCCCGCTCTTGGCATAATAACACAGACAGCATGGATCGGGAAACAGATCGAACGCAGCAGAACCCACAAGGGTACCTGGACCTAAACCTGCACCAGAAATACCAAATTAGATGCAATTTTTCTTTTTGCGAAAACAATTAGATGCAATTAAATATGACTTTGTAGAAATATTTACATCAATTGGTTAGTTTATATACCTCCTGCTGTCAGTTGACCAAGATTACGGATTGCGTCGATTGTTGCCAGGGAGATCTGGGGAAAGCTGGTACCGAAAGCAAGCAGAGCAATGTCTGCTATAGTGTAGTTCCAAACCTTCTCATGCTTCACCATAGGTGTATTCGTTTGCAGATCAATTGTGACTACCTCCCGGGAGTGGTTTGTGATGCTCTCCATCGACTTGAAGAACCGTGCAGTGATAGCAGATAAACCAATAAAACAGTACGCGAGGGCAACAGTACAAAGGAAAGCACGGACACCATTTGGAAGCAGTGTTTCTCCATACAAAAATAGGTAAGCATCACATGAAGGAGCAGTACTTCCCATCGTAATGTTGGCCATCAGACTAGTTCCTGCTACAACCAATACATGCTTCATCAGGTACTACTAGCACAAAACAATAGATGCCAGAGCTGATTTCATATGCATTCAAGAAACAAAGCTGAGAGAAGTTACTAATTTTAAAGCTCACTCGTTTATGCCACCAACATACACTGGTCTAGAATTCTACCCTTCGGAAGGGTCGTCAGCAGGGGTTCTAATTGCTTGGCGAAAGAGAGACTATGATATTGCTTTAGTTTCTAAGGGTAGGAATTCTATGACAATTAAAGCTTCCTCAACTGCAAACAATTTTAAGTGCTTCATCTCAAACATATATGCGCCCTGTGAAATGAGCCAGAGAACGGTATTCTTCCAAGAAATGGTCCAGATTAGAGACCAAGTTGACGGACCATGGGTACTAGTAGGTGATTTCAACAGATGCAGAACAGCTGAGGAGAAAAATAACAACAGGATTAATTGGCGAGCAATGGAGGAATTCAACACATGGATTAATGATATGGAAATGATGGATGTTGATATCTGTAACAGGAAATTCACTTGGTCTAATAAAAGGAGAGATCCGACGCTGGTACGGCTGGATAGGGTGCTAATCAATTTAGATTGGAGTCGCGTTTTTCTGGGAACAGAATGTAGGGCTTGTACAATGGCCACCTCGGACCACACACCCTTGCTAGTACAGGCGACCACAAACATGGCCAAGGGAACAATATTCAGATACGAAAATCACTGGTGTAAAAATTCAGAATTGGTGCAATTGACAAAGGACAGGTTGACACGAGGGACACGCCAGATGCAGGTAGTCACAAGACCAAATCACAGCTTAAGGACAGTCAGGGCTGCTACAAGAGACTGGGTTAAGAGGCAAGTGTCTGCGCAAACAATACTGGCCAATAACGAGCACGTTGCTACATACTTTGATGCTGTTGAGGAGTGGAGGAAGCTAACAGATGCTGAGTTTCACCTCAGGGAACTATGTAGGCAGAAGATCCAAGCTCTAGCTTCACAGCACGCCCAATATTGGAGATGTCGGGCTAAAATCAAGTGGTGCAATCTAGGGGATGAGAACACTCGATTTTTTCATACAATGGCAACTTATCGCCACAGGAAAAACAAGATTAAGTGTTTACAACACAATGGAGTTGAATTTTTGAGGACCATGAGAAATTGCAATTGGCAACAGCACACTTCAAGAATCTGTTCTCAGAGGAAAGGTTGTGGACACCAACAATATCTCTCGACACCTTGTATGGCGGTTATGGGTCGGAATTGCAATCGTTGCTGCCTTTTACATGGGGAGAAATTGCCTCAGTAATTAAAAAGGCGCCGCCGAACAAAAGTCCGGGTCCAGATGGGTTCACCAACGAGTTTTATAAAACTTTCGCAGAAGATATGAAACAGGATCTGATGGAGCTGTTCTCTACAATACACAATGGTTCGGTTAATTTGGCAGGAGTAAATTGTGCTTTTATCACCCTGCTACCTAAATGTGATACACCTCTATTAATCACTGATTACAGGCCGGTAGCCTTGCAGCACAGCATTCCTAAGCTCATTGCCAAAAGTTATGTCTAACAGACTTCAACCCAAGATTAAAGATCGATAATTGAAAACTTTGCCATGGCAATCGAGATGATCCAGTGTGCACACAAACACAGAAAACCAATTATAGTGCTAAAATTAGATTTTCAAAAGGCATTTGATACAGTTCACTGGGAAGCACTACTGCAGACTCTAGCAAAGAGAGGTTTCCCTGAGGCTTGGGTAAATTGGATATGACTGATACTCACCACCTCACAAGCGCAAGTCTTGATCAATGGGGTTGCAGGTCCAAAATTCAAGATTGAGAAAGGGGTAAGGCAGGGAGATCCGCCATCGCCGTACCTGTTTGATATAGCAGTGGATGTTCTGCAACAGATGTTCAAACAGGCTTACAGTAACAACTTCATTGTCCACCCACTGCTCCAGGGTTCACCATTTCCGGTGTTGCAATACGCGGACGATACCTTGCTAATTCTAAAAGGCACAGAACAGCAAGCCACTTTTGCTAAAGCAATTCTGGATGCTTTCTCTCAATTTAGTGGCCTCAAGATTAACTATCGTAAGAGTACTTTTGTCCCCATTAACATTGATGAGGGAACAACCCAAAGAATTGCTGGCATATTATCCTGCACGATCAGCCAGTTGCCTTGCACATATCTGGGCCTGCCACTGTCAATGAACAAAATATCTACAGGTATGCTGCAGCCTGTTCTTCAACGGATTGATAGGAGACTGCCAGGTTGGGTGCCTCAGCTTCTGTCCCACGGTGGAAGAGTGGCGATGATAGATGCTGTCTTATAAGCAATTCCAACTTTTTTCATGTCTTGCATAGCATGGGACAAGAAGGCAATCGAAGCAATTGACAAAAGGAGAAGAGCATTCTTCTGGAAAAACAGGGATACGGTTCATGGGGGTCATTGTCTAGTAGCTTGGGAAATTGTGACCATGCCAAAGGAGCAGGGACGATTAGGAATCAAAAACCTACATCTGCACAACCGTGCACTCATGGCAGGACTCGCAGCTAAATTGCTCTCGGACAGCTCAAACCCATGTTTTACATGGCTCTTGCAATGGTAAATGTTGCAGAGGGTACCCAGCGAAGCTGAAAGCACAGATACCCCCTTTTGGCGTTCAATTCTGCCGACTGTCAGTTTGGTACAACAAACCACAACATGTGAGGTAAACAATGGTAATAACACGGCTTTCTGGCATGATGACTGGACAGAATTGGGAAGGCTAAATCAGGTGCTTCCAACCTTATATTCGTTTGCTGTCGATCAGTGCTGCACAGTGGCTTCGCAAGTACGGTCTGGTCACTGGGAAATTGATCTACACTCACCAGTCACCCCTGTCAATCTCAGCGCAGGCTCAGTTTGGTACTCTGCTCAACTACCTAATTCAAAGGGGCACGCCGACCATGATGCAAGGAGCTAATCAACACTGGGAAGCGTCCTACAACAGCTACGTTCTACCGACTGATCGCGCACCGAGGAATGCGGTGGCAGCAGTATAACTGGACCTGGATCAACTCAATACCTAGAAGACACAAGATTTTCTTATGGTTAGCATATAGGGGGCGCTTAAACACCAAGGATAACATGACGAGGAAATGCTGGGTTACGGACGCAGGCTGCGATAGTTGTCCGGCAGTGGAATCCATTCACCACATTGCCCTACACTGTAGGAACTCGGATGTGATTTGGAGCAAGCTGGGAGTGTTGGATCACGCGAGGCGATCGACCTCCATTACTGAATTCGTGACGAAATCGCAGACAAGGTTTGAGAATAAAACGTGGTCGATCTGCTTTGCAGCAAGCATACTAACTCTCTGGCATAAGAGAAATGACAGGGTTTTCAACTCAAAAGACGCCTCCAGGATCCAAATTATCAACTACCTAATGATACTCGTTCAATATATAAGGTAGGGGCTCAGTTTGGTACGTTGCCCACAGCAGAGGAACTGAAGCTATGGGCAACGAGAACGCACAAGGATGAACAAAAGCTTCTGCAATGGGTGCAGATGCTTGAGAGCTGACAAGTTTTTGTTTTTCCTTTCTTTTGTGCGGTTGGCAATTGCCAATTGCTGTACAGCTTTTTTGTAAGTTACTCGTTCAATATATAAGGTAGAGACCCCTCTACCTTTTAATGTCAAAAAAAAAAGCATGAAACAATATAATGCTCAGGAAGCAGAAAACAAGCAATTATCAACATGGTATTGTATTTATTACCACGCCAACATACATAATGAACTTAAGGACCCAGCTAAGCAGGTATACGGCAAACTTGACAACATTAAAAGAGACTTTTGATCGAGAGGAGATTTTGTGATCCCGAGCAACAGTGATCCTGCTGTTTAAAAAATATCGAAAACAATATTTATAATTTCCAGAAAAAACTAAAAAATACCAGATGTAGCCAATGATGTATTTCACTAACATGCAAACAATCAACCTCAAATAGTTTGTATTTTACGCTACACGAAAATGACAAAATCTGATAAATTTGGAGATCTGAAAATATACATATCCAGATCCGCACTTTTGTCATTTTTGTGTAGCCCAAAATACAAAGTATTTAAAGCTGATTTCTTGCACGTTAGTGAATACATTATTGGCTATATCCAAAAAATTTACGGATTTTTTTGGAACTTGTAAATATTTGTTTCGATTTTTTTTAAAGCAACAGGATCACTGGTGCTCGGGAGTAGAACACACTTTCCGCTTTTGATCCTCTAAAAAAAAGAGTCTTTTGATAGAAAGGATATGCTCACAGGAGTGAACTTCTGGCAAGCTAGCAAACAGTTCAGAGACCTTGTGAGGCAAAATTGGCACTTCCTAACATCATAGAAAACTAAGGTCTTCTTCCAGATAGTATCTACAGTTAATTTAGGGAGAAGATTGACAAGAAGGACAGAAAGAAGCTTCCTTTTGCAGTAACTCGGTCAGAATTACTAATCAAATCAAGGTGCTGTCTCCCAACCAGAATGTCACTAAAGCCAACTGTGCGAATTAGCAAGACTAAACTGAATCACCGAAAAAAGAAAAGGGAACAGTCTTTTGTGCACTCACTCCCTATAAAGATACGAACTCTTTAATCCACTCAATTTTGCCTACGGGTTGCTGCAGGCTTGCAGCTCCTTTAGAGATCTGGACAGGACGAAACTAACGAACTCGAGTAGGAAGAAACCGTTTCACAGATTGAAGGGGGAGATGGGATTCTTCCCGACTTCCTGGAAGCGACAGAAGAGAATTTTCCCAAGAATGGGGAAGCGAAGGTACATCAAGGAGAGAGACAGGGAGAGGAAGAGGGAGAGGGCGACAAGGACGGGAGTGGTGGATTACCGCCTACCGGGGTTGAGGAAGAAGAGGTAGCCGGAGGAACTGCGGCGATGTGGGCTCCCCGCGCCGCCAAGACGTATGTGCGTGCCACTCTCTGTTTTCTGAATCGGGGAATCTGTTCCCAAAATCTCTTGTTTTGGCTGCTGGTGATCAAAGCAGAAGAGCATCTGCAACGGCGCCCTCCACGGTTGTGTGATCGTGTCGGTTTTCGTTTAATTGGAGAGGGTTACCTGGAGGCACCACACAAGTATGCCTCAATAGTACGGTTCCTAGGGTGTCAAGTGGGATCCCATCTAAGTCCCACTTGTAGTGCATTTTGTTTTTACTAGTGTAAATTTTGACACAAAAATTTGAACTAGAAAAGGCAAAATACACTAAAAGTGACATCCCGGCGGGATCCCACCTTGACACCTTAACGGTTCCATACCAGTGCACGTATGTTGATGTAAACAATGACATTACTAGATCGCTCCATTCATGTTTAAATTAAAAATTATCTTTTAAATCGTTAATCTGATTGTAAATCCGGTTAATCGCAATGAACATATTTGAAACTAGATGTCACGTTGTCATGTTGTCATGTTTTGATAATCTCTTCTCGTCCATAGTTATAATGACTTAGTTTTCTGTATGTCATTATGCTTCAATGTAAAGTTCCATGTTACTGCTTTGTGTGG